>SNQJ01S0006975.1:12705-38846 GCA_010110895.2 Picea sitchensis | reverse complement strand
GTGGAACGGTGACCGTCCTCGGAAATCATTGTAAGTTGATTTATATTGAAGTTAATGAAAAAGATACTTTTCCCGTCCCACATACATGAATCTCATCTATGATATTTGATTTATGTTTTTATCTCTAACCCTATAATAGATCATTAGCATGCATGCATAGTATTTTTTGATTGCAGGAAGCTTTGTGGAAGGAGCAGCAGTAGCAAAAGGACAAGAAACTCAACGGAGGATCTGCTTCAGCCGTCCGGAAAAAGGTTGGTTTATTCTTCTCTTGTATGCATGTGAAGAAAGAGGTTTTAGATACGGGTGGAAGGTCAAAAGTTAAGCCTTAAGGGTCATTTTCTGCGTATAAGTTTAGAGCCCTAGCTTATTAGTCCGTAGGGTAGAATACCCAACAACAATGGACGCACCTATAGGTTCAAACTGAAACACTTAGACATTGTGGAGGATCTCCTTGATGAAGATCAAATGATGGCAGCAGTAGTGAGGTCAGAGTGGAAAATTTCCTTAGTATTTGGAGTTGGATGGAGTGACAAAGATGCAAGACATAAAAGACTAAGTTTAGGAATGAAGATGCACATTTAAAGAATTGGACATGATGGTTAGACTATCTACCCAAACAGTGTGGGACTTGAGGCTAGAATTGTGCGGAGACACAACAGAGTTGGTTGAAGTATGGATGCAACAATAAGTTCATATGAGTTGAACACTTAGACATTATTCATGAGTTAGCAACAACAAAACATAGAGTGATCATCACAGTAGGACAATGGCAACTTGGGAATTGTAGACAGAGTTGGGGAGGAGATGTATTTCCATCGTAATAGATAGTTTGGTCACACACAACTTTGGGTAAAGGGAAGTGTGGATGGTTTCACATGTTGCAGATGATTTAAGTGTGAGTTGAAAAGTTGGGGTTTACATTTTGCATAATTTGAGGTTTCCAATTGGAATGGAACTTGGGGTTTTCACAAGACTTAATTGCGATGGGGGAACAAGTACAAGAAGAGACTTGGAGGTCGTAGATTTTGTGGATGTTGTTAGGGATGGAAATGAATTGAGGTGGGGGAGGATGTAAATTCTTCGGATAGACTGACATAGACACCCTCTCTTAAGTCCTCACAAAGATGGAACTTACGGTTTCTTTGGCACACAAGTGTTGCACTAGTTGGGAAAGTGGGTACCTTGGGCACAAGAACACGCCAAGGGGCTTTCCCAACAATGAGGAAAAACATGAGAAGTGGTGCACCAACGAGGTTGGGGCATGTAGACATGATGATTGCACCAAGGTTGGGGCAAGTTTGTCCCAAGGGACACGATCGTTGATGAGCGCATGGGTTTGTTTGGGTGCATGACGATTCGTTTGGGCACGTTGGTTGGTGAAGGGATGCGACACACCCAAAGGAAGCAATGGTTTGTGATGGTGACCTTTGGATTCCATAAAATACAATAAAGGTAGACAACCAAGGAAGGAAGACTAGAACAACAAGGAAATCAAGATAAACTCTACGATTCTGAGGCATACTTGGATGAAGAGGGGTGAGCTCCCTCAAGGAGCCAAGTTTCTCCACATGGGAGGTCTTGTGTTGCCTTGAGGTAATTATATGGATAGAGTTGGGGAAACCTACTTTTGGGCTGAGTTTGGGGAAGTCTTGTCGTAGGTTTAAGGGAGGAATGCTATGAGATAGAACCACAAGTTTGTGCAGAAAATTCTTGTGATAGAGAAGCATTGTAGGGTAAATGAAGATTGCGAGATTTACCTCCCTTAGGCTCTTCATAGACCTAAGACATAGTAGAGATGTAAATGGTATACTTTCCTAGATCAAAATTATACACTAAAAGAATCTACGAGTTGATGAAATGAAATGTTTACTTGATGATCTAACGATTGTCCCTGCACACGCTTTAGTTGTTAGCCTTCTCAAATATGTCCTTCACCCTTACCAACATGGATCTGCATGCATAGAGACACAAAGAAACCTTTCACAAGATCAAATGAATCATGGATAAATGTATAATAGAACCAATGATATAACATAATAATATCAATTCCCTACAAAGATTATAACAATTGCACACAATCAAGTAAGGATGAGAATCTTGTACATCTTCTATTAATGGAAAAATGGTTTACAACTTACAATCAAGGAAGTTGATGCAGTCCTTTCCTAAGTTCCTTTCCCAAGCTCTATAATCAAACTTCTAGTATAAGTTTTCTTTCTCCTTTCTCTCCCCCTTTTTGCATGAGAAACCCTCAATATATAGGATAATAGAGATAATATCAAAGGTTAATATAGATAGGATCTAAATTCCCAAGATAACAAGATTCGCGAGGTTGAACCACAAAAAATTCAAGGTTTAATCTCATCTCATGGAAACTGATCCTAAATAGGGAGTAATAGACCTGATCAGGCCTTGCATTCTTATAGGGCGAAACTAGTTTCCCTTTGCAAGAGGACAAGGAGAAACCATCAATTTTGGTCACAAGCTATAAAGGGGCACCCAGTGACCATGAAAAAGGGTATTCTATACTCAGGGGAAAAGTGGTATAATTCAGTGTTTTAGACTACTAATCTCTAGATGATTCCCAGTAGGAGATCAAGTGGAAAATACAAGTATAAAATATTCCCCCTAAAGTGTGAGTTCAGAAGAGGTGTTTGATGGTCGAAATACTTTACAAAAGAAATCATAGATATTTAGGTGAAGGAACCTAGAAAGAAACCATCATTAGTATAGCATAATAATAACATCCCCGAGGTGGGCATACCCATGCTCAGTAATAAAACTAAGCATATCCACCAAAATAGATACTGCGGATCCATGCATGACACATAAAATTAGATCATGGCCATGAAAAAATACAATGTGGATCCATGTCACAAGTGAAGACATAGCCATGACCAAGTACAAATGTGGATCCATGTCACAGTATACAAATCAATGATATGTCTTGATGCCCGAGTGATCTTTGAAGTAATCATGAATAACTCCATCGCAACTTGGAAAGGAATTCCATCAAGGAAAATGGTGGTCCCAACCCAATCTCTTCGTCCTAAATCCCAATGGTATGAATCTACAACATGTGAATAAATGATCTAAGGTCGAGCATGGTAGAATCCGTTTGATTATCGATCATTGATGTGTATTTTTAACAAACGTGAGGGAACCCACTGATGATGATGATGGACCCCAAGATACCTAGTACAATCTAGCAATTGTGGATAAATAAGTTGAATTCGAACACTTATAGATTCATTCAACATGAGCTAATGATGTAAACCCACTTCTGAAATGTAAGGGAATTTGTCGTTGATGTCTACAAATATTACTAACTAGTTTCTAGATTTAAAACCTAGATAATGATCTGGAGTCGATAGGATGAAATACGTCAAAGGAGGGCCTTGATGTATCCCCCATAAATCAACATGAAACATAGAAAGGTAGATGGTATGAAGAGTGTAATAATAGAACATAAATGACACGGGGATGGTAGGGAGGAATGGGATAAAGGAATAAAAATGGCCGACATAGGCTAACTTCCCTTGAACAAATTAGCACGAAAAATGAATTGACTTGGAAATATAAACTCGATAAGGACCAAAACACGCACCATGGATGAATGGGAGAGTAACCAGTTGAAGGAGTCTGAGAAATCATGGATATGGTAATGACTAAGAGACAATGGATAAACCAACTATTGTACATGGACATAAAATAGGTGCATTATTCAAGGGAGACTTGATGGAAAACTACCATTTGTGAAGATGACTAGATGTAAAACCCCCCACTCTTTTTATTTCTTTCATGTTTGAAACAAGCACAAAAGAAAATAAAAGTGCGCTCGATTTTCTCACTTGTGGATTAATTCTCAAGCTCGGGGCAGAGAATGGTGCTCGACAGTCTTTTCGATATTTAAGGAGTCTAGAAAGATCCAAAAGAAAACTTCATATACAGTCTCGTGAATTTAACGATCCCCCCCCCAAAAAAAATCTCATTTGTCATTTCATGTTTAGAGAGTCTAAAAATATGAAGATGACTCCAACGGTATTATTTTTCATAAATTTAGTCCCCCGAGCCAACAAAAAGTATAAAACAATACAAGGGAGAATTCTTCTAGACAAGGTTGACTAGGGTATTCATTTTTCATAATCATTCGATCCAATCCAAAAAAGGGGTAAACTTACACCGAATAGACATCCTTTCAAATCCATTTAATGAGTGTGAAAGGAAACAAGCTCACTCATCAATCTTTTCATGTTTAGGGAATCTAAAAAAATATTAAAGTAGACTCCATGGTGTACCTTTTTCATGGTTGGTTACTGAGCGCAACAAAGGGGTAATAGTAATCTCGACTGGAGAGAATGAATGGTATGTGATGAAGTTCCAAGTGCATGGAACATGGCTTAAGAAATGAACTGCAAAAAGAAACACGACAAATGGTGACCACTTGTAACAACAGTTCTCATCCAGGGGTGTTGTAAAATGGGAGAAAATATATGGCGAGCGATCAAGCATGGCAGCGGTGTGATAAGCAATGGAATCAAATGGAGATGTAGAATAAATAAACAGCAAGACAACAATACTAATAAAGTGTGACCATTAAAACAACATAAATGGTGGGAACCTAAGGTATAGTGCTGGAAATATCGACAATTAATAATGCAAAGAGGGAAATGCAGAGAAAAACATCTCCCTATATGCCAGTTTAGATGCATGTATATCAAGTTCAATGGATGTTTCCATCTTAAAAACATCTCTAGAATCCTGTCAACACGCGTAAACTAGATTCCAAAGTCAAAACGCATAGTGAAATCCTAAAAATATTTTTTTTTTGGATTTTTTGAATATGATGTACACAAAACAAAAGGAACTCACACCACACACCTATGTACAATGCACTATGCATATTGATGGTTTAGACAAAGGAGATCCAATTTCTAGGCTCAGTTCAAGGATCGTTTTCATAATTGAAAACTCGTGAGCCATTGGAGGCATCATATGGAACATTATGTTGGGGCCATGCCATATAGGAACAAATATATGAGGTAAACAATACTCATAATGAATGGTTTTGTGAGATATGGAGTCTCCTGGAAGGGATCCATCAAGACATTAGGGAAGTACAAAACACAAATATTCGACAGGAGGGATAGCATATAATTGAGTGGAAATTTCTAAAAAATATGACCGAGGTGGAAAAGGGTCGACGCTAGGAGGTTGATTGGATGTCCCAGGCAATGCCCCTAGTTTTGAAGTAAGACTCATTATGTTAATTCTCATCAGTTCCAAACTAGGGAGGAAGGTGTGATGATTCTCATGCTCTCTGGGCTTAACAATAGAAGCTATGATTTCCAGGGTGGCCCCTTCTGAAGGAAACTTAATATCTAAGAAATCATGAGAACTGATAGAGTCAAAAACCTGTATGGGTGGAGAGGGTTGATCACACTCCACTTGAGGATGGATTTGTTGACCAGTATCAATGGATGTTGAATGGATGGCTAGATCGAAAATCGTGACCGTGATGAGTGGGATAGATGCTCCATAGTCAACATCCTTCAGATGAGGTACCACCCACAGATCAAATGACCCGAGGGATCCACTTGTAGATGAGAAAATAATGTTTATAGGAGTGATATGGGTAGTGTCATGTACATGAAGGGGGAATGTCCCCATAATAAATGGATCTTTAAACATACATACACCAACACTTTCATACCCCCCATAAGATTCACCTATGAAGGGCACATTGGTGCTAGGATTAGCTCGTACCTCAAGTGTGCAATAATCCAGTTGGTTGATCATGACTATATTTACTTGACAGGGAAAATGTATGACACAAAATAAAGTGGATGAAACAACATTCATTGTGTAGAACCGAGTGCGATCCAAGATCATATTATAGTCAAGTGTGGCATCCACCACTTCAACTTCTACGGAGACGACCTTTCCCCTGAGATCTAGGTAAGGAGGTAAGAAGTTTGTGAGGTTTGAAAGAATGTCCATCAAAATATTTTAGGATGGTTGGAGATGGGGTGAGTTGTGGAGAACCAATGTCTTTCCAACATGAAAAATACATAATGCAAGTGGTCTCTCCTTCGTCGATCACTGTATAAAATATATTCTTGTTCAAACAACCAACTGTGATTTGCAATGCCAATTGGTGTGAGAGATGTGACTCACTTTGTTCTATGTTAAAGTAAATAATATTGGACTCCAAAGGGTCGATTCCCCCAATGGATGATATCAAGTATTTACACTATGAATTATGAAATACTTTGAGTGCTAACATGGCACATGGTGCTTGGGTGAGATCTTCCACTATGCCATAGTGTTGAGTTGCTCATGCATTTGGATTATGGGTAGTTTGCCAATGTAACCCTTTTGGAGGGTGGAGTACATGTTTGAAAGAGGGTTTTTCTAAAGTGAGAGGGACATTAGGTGGTATAGTGGATGTAGGGTCCTTTGATGAAGGTTCCCCTTCTTGGGATTCATATTTCTTTGCTCGGGTGGATAATTCCACTGTAGATTTAACCATCATAATATTTGCAGATGAGGACTCTGCATTGCCCAAGGGTGGGGGTGCAGGAACTTGTGTGAGCATTTTTTGTTGTTGGGGGAAAGGATCGGTTAATACCATTGGTTGGGAAGGATATCCCCCTCGCTCGAGGTATTGATGAATCTTGGCAAGGAAAGGGTTGTCTTTGGTGAAGTGGTCCTCTTTACATACTATGAAAGGATATTTCTACTTTCTTTTTCCCCTAGCATTGGGGTCCTAGGTATTTTACTCTCCTTATGGTTAGAATATTTTTTTGGATTTACCCTTGTTTTTCTTCTTTCCTGCAGATTGTTGAGATTAAGTAGATTGAATCGCATTCACCTTGGAGGTTTGTGCAGAAGAGGGATGCGACATGGTATTGGTACAAGTCTGGGACGAGGATACGGTAGAGATTGTATGGCTTTGTTTCCTAGACGATTAGGTCACAAACTATTATTTTATGGTTTTGATGGATCATTCAACTATCAAGGAGAATGAGGGATTAGATCATATAGTGTTCCCAACTGGGAATATACCAAGTCTAAATATTGAGAAAGATTGATGGCTTTCTCCTCGTTTACAATGCCTCCCATGGTGAAATATATAGTAATGGGCGGGAGGAGTGACTTTATGAACCAATCTTCCAAGAGTTGGCCCAAAATAGTGGATTTAATCAACCGTTGTTTTCTCCTCCATTCATGAATATGATAAAAAAATATGAGTGGAGGTGGATTTTCAAAGCGAGGTTAAAAGCTTAGTATCGGTCTCATACTGAATAGGTAGTTGGAAGTGAGTCAAAAAATCCATGGCGAGAGTATTAAAATCGACAAAGGAGTTTCGTTGTAGCTCAATATACCATTTTTTCGTCGAACCTGTGAGTGTTCTCTAGAAAATTCTAAAACAAATGGAGTCATTCAATAAGGAGTTAGAAGAACACCAAATATGGAAGGTCATAACATGTTTTTTAGGATCTTCTCCAAGCTTTTCGTTGAATTTTGTGATGTTGAATGGTAGTTTGGAAAGGATAGGGGGGAAGAATGAGGCATGTTGTATGGAATCATTTGTCAAATGTGAAAAATATGGCATATCTAAGGTAGCCAAGAAAGGTAGCTATCGGTTTGATTTTGAATACTGGTAGTGTGGATGTAGCATCGACATACCATTAAGACCATATACTTGTTGGAATGACATGTTGAAACCTGATGGTCCACCCATATATGGTTGAGTGGCTTGGGGAGTGGGGAACATGGGGTTCATCGGCTGAGTGGGAAAATCTCCTTGCGGAGAGAGTCCTGCCAGATTGGGTTGACCCCATGAATTATTTGGCACTCTCAGATATGGTAAACCACTATAAAGAATTGTAGGATTTGTCAGAACATTCTTCCCCAAGGGGTGAGGTTGGTTTCCAGTGTGGGATTGTCCCCAAACAAGTTTCTGACCTCCAGCTAGTTTCCTTCTAGCTGGTTGTTGACCGCAAATAGGTTTTTCCCCCACAAAGGGTTGTTGGCCCCAAACAGTTTGTTTCCTCCCAGCTGGTTTTTGGCTCCAGGTAGGTTATTTTTTCCAAGGTGGTTGTTTTCCTACAAATGAAGGTTCCCCCTTAGGTTGTTGTTGTCCCCAGATCGAATATTGTTCCATAGTTGAAGGGTGTTCTCCAAATAGAACTTGAATTACAACTAAAGGTTCCCCCCTAATTGGAAACTGACCCATAGTTGAAGGTTTCTCTCTAGAGAGGTGTTGGACTAAAGAATAAGGTGGCTCTCCAGTTGTAATATGCCCCCCAGATGTATGTGGAACAGTTTGTAGAAATATCATTGGTTTAACACCTTGATTGGGTGGAGGAAAAATGAAGCTACTTGACATAGGACCTAAGGTAGTAGCATTTTTTGCCACTAGACTATATGGAGTCTGTAAAGGATGACCAAAAAATGTGCTTGGTGTATGCAAGTGTGCAGCTAGAGATGCGGGAAACAAAATTGTACCCATCGATCATTGAGTAGGGTAACAGGGGTCAACGACATTTCCCACAAAGAAGAATTGCCAACTGTGGTAATGTGTACTAGGGTGACTATCTCAAGATCAAGTGGGGGTATCACTATTCCATTTGTATAGTTATATGTAGATGCATGCATGCCATAAGATTGCCTAATATACATATCAGGTGGTAAATGGTAAGAAAAAAAAGCATCATGATAACTCACTGTTGGAAACTCAACAAGTGGTTGACCAAAAGGGCCAGTCAAAGGTGGATTTGTGGAAGACAGAAAACCTTCTTCCATGGTTTCAACCACTCCTTCAGGATGGTCACTTGGGGGAGTTATGTTCCCAATTTCAAAAGAGAACTCTTCATTAATAGTTCCTTTGTTAGAAAGGTTCTGTTGAAGATTATGTTCTTCCTGATCCAACCCTTGCATTATATAAGATCTTCAAGGACCTTGGTTGGCCACGATGAAAGTATAATAGAAATAACGATCCCTAAGGCCAATTACGGATGTCGAAAGAACACACCCCTAATAAAAAAATATGCAGGTAATCAACCAAACAACACTAGATAGAAGGATCTGTTGAGGGGTACTAAATCCCTTTAACTCAAAAGCAGGAACCAAACCCACCATAGAGGCCCAATTAGAATCTGCAACATTTGTTGGTGGAATGGTTCTCCATATCTCTCAATCCAACCAATTTATCGATGGGATTTACATAATGATTGGGAGGATATCTTCTTATGAAAATTCCTCCTTCAGTTTAAACGTTCTCTTTTTGTATTTTCTTTTATTAGATGGGTCTGATAAATGATGTATGCTCATGTAAACCATCTGGTAAAAGGGAGTCTTAACTACTAGAGAAATCTGAACTCGGGGTAACCCTCGTGCTCAAGCACGCAGACAAAGATATTCACACCTATTACAAGCCTAGTACTAATACATTTACTTGCTGGTATTTCAATTATTTCTTGAGATACAATTATCGTAAAGAAAATAAGTATGCAATAAGATGATGGAAAGTAACATAGTTTCTTTATCTCTAATCATTAATCACACATTAACACAATGATTTGATTTCCATCATTAAGAACAAGAGATGAAAAAATATTAAGAAAAATAACTTATCAATATATTCAGAGCTCTTACTCATCACATCAATCTGAAATAAAGTTGGAAGTAGTTCCTCCTGAATCCAATCATATAACGCCTTTGATGAAAAACATAAGTTTGTCTCCAGTCCTAAACAAGACTTCTCAAGGATCTTTGTAAAAACCATCGACTCTTTCTAAAAGGTCGATCCTCTTATCTATAATGAAACATTAACTAAAAATAACTATCAAAAGTGCAAGCTAAGTAAAACAAAACATCGCCACATGGCACTTTCATCTCTTTGTCTTCTAAGAGTTATCAAATAGTTTCACCAAAGTGGATGATTATTCTAATTCTCTGACCATTTGACGAAGAGTTCATCGCATGTGTTAGCATACAAGAATCTATGTTGGTCCATCAAGGCCGAAAGGATTTATTTTACTTCTACTGCCTGTGCCTGAAACTTAACTATTTTAACACTTAACTGCTGCAATATTGCTCGAGCCTTGATCAGGTGCTCCATGAATTGTTGTACTTGACCTGGCTCCATGCTCACCACCTTTTCTATCTCTACAATCCATGCCAAGTCTTTTTTTGCATGTTGTTTTACTATGTCATGCAAGTCGACAAAGTCCTCAAGTGAGCCGAATTATGGGAGGCCGATGTCTTTCATCTCTCGATTAATCTTGACCCAGATCCTTTTACAATTGGCCCATTTTTCCTGAATCTTTCGCTGATGTTCCTAGGCCATTTTCACCCAATATTTGACTGCTTTCTTGATCCGATCTATGTTGTTGTCCCTCAGCACCCGAATGTCGTGCTCTTCGTTGTCTCAACCATTTTGAACCGTGCTGATGTAATCAATTCTTTCCACTGCTTGGTAATCCTTCTCATACCATATTTCCACGTCCTTTCAAGTCGCTAGTGCCATAAGGGTGTCTTCTTGGAAGTCGAATATCCCTGCAGTGAAAACGTGTCGTTCATTCGCGAATTTTTCATAGGCGTCTTGGAACTCACTTCTCAAAAACATTGTGGCTTGTGTGGAGTCCTGATATTATTTCTCCAAATGGCACAGATGATCCAACTCCTTTAGCACAACGACAAGCTCATTTTCATCTCTTATTTCTCTATACAAGGTGGCATCTGTGATAGCCATCCCTGCGTCGATAAGTTCAAACGTCTTGGCGTGTTCTGTGTTGATCAAATTTTCCTCTATGGTGATGGGAATCGATCTATCCAACGTGAGCCTCCTCTTCTTAGTGGTTCTCTTCATGATGGATTTTTTGTTTCGGTCACAGGTGATTGCTTGTATATCGATGCCCTCATCAACAGGTTTGTGGATTTGTTGTTCTCCCCAAGTTATAGTATTCCCCAGGCTCCCGACTGTGTATATTTGTTCTAGGTTGGGTTCCTGAACCTATTCTATATCTCCTAGTGGATTGACTTATGGTTTTTTCTCATTGGCTAGTAAGGTATCATCCAAAACTGAGGAACCAAGGGCAGGTTCGGTACTTACTTGGTAATCGATTGTTGAAATGTCAATCTCCTATTGTGGAATTTCTTCTTCCTGTTCGCCCAATCCTAGCTCATCCCTTGAGTTGTCCATTGGATTTCCCAGTATGTCGAGTGGCTCAATGCCTAAGGCACTTCCTACCTCATGATCTCTCTATAGACGGCTCTGAACTGGAGCATCGAGACCCGGGGTTGATGCTCTCTCAGGTTCTTTCTCCTATGTAATCTACACTGGAGTCACCAGGGACACCTCCGAACTATCCTCATCATCGTAGATGGTTATCAAATCAAACAAGGGATTTGGTACACTTGTTCTCCCTGATGTCCTCACTATCTCAGGTTGGGTTGAAATTTCCCTTGGTGATCTGATCTGTGGTGGTGGAACTTCAAGGTTTTATGACCCGGTGATTTCTTCAAGTTGCATCAGATCTAGGCCACTTGGCTCTCCTCAGATTTTGATTGGGTCATCAACATGAATCCTCATCATTCTATCAGATCAGGGTCATTTTTCAATTGAACAATGATTCTCTATGCCCCTTCTAGCAAGAGTAATCCCCTTCTTTGTGCCTATGTTGTCTCTATCTCTCTAATTTCTTCCCTGGCTCTAAGGGCCTCTTGAGTTGTCTGCTCCATTGTTTCCACCTATTCATCCATTCTCATGGCCTTGAAACTGGTCATATTTGGGTTGGCCATTCTTTGTACCACCTCCTCCCAGTCCTAGGCACACTCTGTGAAAATTTCGTCTTCAAACTTATCATGAGTGTACAACCAACAGGATGATACCTATGAAGAATGTTGGAGGACCAAGAATTTAGGGTCGTTCTTGTGGAATTGGCATGTCAGGAACCTGAATTCAATTTGGCTCAACCCTTGAATTGCAGCTGAGTGTGTAATATGTTTTGTACCTATTCTCCCAAAGTATGTTGAAATAAACGTGGACCGGGAGCTCTGCAACATGCCATCTTAAATTCATGTCGATGATGAGATTTATTGCGCAGATGACATCGAGTAGGTATGAGGCCATGTAGAAAGTGGGTTCTTCCCCTTCTTTCGGCATCTAATCCTGTTGTACACAGATGCTCAATTGTTTATAAATTATCGCCCCCTAGTTGAAGCTACTTTGAAAATCGCCACCGTGTATGCCAAGGACATCCATCCTTCCGAAAACTTGAAGAAGTCCTTCTCTCAATAGATTTGGAATATGAAAACCATTAAATAGATGTATGGATCCCTTAGGTTAATCATCACATACCAACCATTTCTCTGGTTGGTAAACTTCTTCTTCTCCTTCCACCATGAGGCCATCAACCGGCTGGTGTCATGGAATTCATAGAACTTCACCACGAAGTCTGTGTTTATCCATTATGTTGGGTCCCTGAGCTTGTAGTATTTATGGACTTATTTTGGGAGGAAAAATCCGACACACCCACCATTCCCATCGTTGATCAAGCACTTTTTCCCATCGATATGGTCGATTAACCATTTCAGAACCTCTATGCAAGGAAAAACGGGGTTCTTCTGGCCACCATGTGTAAGTATGACCGTCGGATGTTTGGGAACACCTAGTCATCAAGCACCCTTATGTCTGGGTCATTGTGTGGGATACACTCTGAGTATTCTTACGGGCTAATTTTGTTGAAGAGGTCCCCCCACTATGGGAGAATTACTTTGGATCTGAAGCTTGCTTCTGTATCACCGAAGGCCGGAGGCTGGACAAAAGATTTCTTTGTTGATGTTTTAATAACAGGCTTCTCCCTGGGAGCATACTCCAACTGCCTCGCAGTCCCTAGAGAAGAAACTTCACCTGTTTCATCTTCCTTTAGCTTGGGTTCTCTCGGCGAGTGTTTGGTGGTTGGCTTTCTCGGCGACATCTTACCTGCAACTAGAACATAGTTTAGAGACTGTGCAAGAAAATCAGATGCATATATAAATTACGACCAATGAATTGACAAACTTGAACATGTACCTATGCATCTTGTTTAACCTGGTTTTGATAATATAAGGGTCAACACAGTCTCGAGACGCTCGCTTTTCTCCTTCAGGTGCTCTGGAATTCAAACTTGTGCGCAAAATGAATTTTTTCAAAACCGTTCTAGAGATTTAAACATGGATGAACTTACCTTATCACACCAGCCATTCAATTCAGGTTATGAGTGTAATTTCATTAAATCTACCACCAGATCTTCAAAGATGTTTAAAATTAAATTCATCGCAGGTTGATGACGCGGGCACAGGTTGTAACATGGTCTATCGACAATTTCAAATTGTTGTTGTTTAATCGGTGCATGAGGTAGAAACAAATGCAGGATCAAGCATTAACTGGTCTATTAAATGTCCAAATACGATCGTATCTTATGCCAGAAACATCCCATCATTTTGCTATTCTAGTTGGTGGGTCGGGGGTCGGGATTCTGCTTCAAACACTTTTCATTGATATCTTCTTGCAACAACTCCGATGCCGATCAATCTTGTCATATAGATATGACATGGAAACGTTGACTAGGAGGCATGACTAGGACCCAAGGAACCTTAACATGAATCGAGATGAAACTAGGCCATATGACCCCCTTACATGATAAAGACACGTGGCATTCGTGACCGGCGATTTCATTTTCTCATGTTAATCGGAATTGGGACTTTATTTAAGCTATATGTTCTAAAATGCAATCCTATCTTACCAACTCCAAAAGTATCAAGGATCGGTGATCGACGATAAATCTACCCAAGTGCTCTTGGATCGATTCTCTCGAAAATTTCTCGATGCCAAAAACACATCAGGGATTAGCGATCGACGATATGTTTGTCACAGACAAAATGATTTTTTTAACCTTTCTAGATTTCCCCAACCCCAATAAAGTGCATCGGTCATCGACTATAGCTGATTTCCTTACGTCCTTTGTTAACATCTATCCTTCCCGTATTTTATCGGTGCCGAAGGGGATTGACTATCTCTTGATCGACGCTCAATGACTGTTGTAACTCCGCATGTTGTCGATTCCTATGGGGATCGATGCTCAATGACTGTTGTAACTGTGAGATTCCTTTACTTGCTTGAAATTTTTTCGACACTGAACCTGAGAGCGTTAGGTGCAGTGTTAGCTATCGATTCTTAATTCGGGTGTCAATTTATTTTAGACAAGAGGTTTCACAAGTTCAAACAAACCTGAATTGATTATAAGAGTCATTAAAAAAAAACAAAGATAAACCATTTCCCAAAGTGAAATCAATTCAAACACTGAAGAAAACAAGTGGTACCCAAAAAGTGATAAAATTTCATAAGGATTTTAGGGTGTGTTGAGTGCTCAATAAATGGAAACTTACTAGGCGAAAGAAGAATCTTTGTTACTTCCCCGGGCTTAGTTGATGCAGAAGTTGGTTAAGAACTTAACTAGTTTTGTTTTTAATCAGAGTCTCTTCTATCCTTGCATTTGAAATTTCCCCGGTTGGTGAATTTGGGCCTGCCTGTGGGGTTTCAACCTTTATTGCACCTTCATTCCCTTGAACCATGACCCATGCTCCCCTTTGACAAGGGTTGAGTAAATAATTTACTGGCACCAAGCCTTTTAGTTATCATCATTCACTTGTTGCGGTGTTGCTCCACTGCCAGCAAGCTTCCATAGCCCCGACGGAGTCATCCCAACGTCACAAACATTGATCCACTTCCAGTGAGCATCCATAGCCCCGACGGAGTTATCTGCATACCCTCTCCTACCTCATTCTCATTTGATATAATTGATTTAATTTTGGTAGAGATGCCCTGAGCGAGTGGGAGAGGAGGACGTCTGTTATCTGCAAGATGAGATGGTTAAAGTGAATTTTTTTAATATTTGTCTTGAGGTACATGTGGTTATTTCCATATTACCATATTTTCATTTTGTTTTAACAGACCACTAGGCAGACACTTCATCACTTTCCAAGGTTTTTTATTTGCAAATGTTGGATACAAAACTCCTTTAAGACAACAACAATTCACCTAGCGTTTCTTGTGTTGTATGTAAGCATGAGTCGGGAACAGAGTTTGCTACACCATATTGATTAAGGTCAACCAATGCCTTATGGAACACAACTTTATTGAAAAAAAATACTACACAAAATAAAAATATAAATAAAGGACTCCACAATCAGCCTGCCTAACACCTACAAAATAAAATAACACGAAAACACACACATTTTTTTTTAATAGAAATATTGTTTTAGGGCTTAGCCATTCATTGGGAGGGTGTCAAATTCCCCCCTCAGATTTTTCAACCAATACATTCCTACCCAAGAAAGGAATGCATACCGAACCTTGTGATCAACTATTGTTCTATGAATTGGATTACAACCTTTTCGTTTATATGAGTCAGAGGGATGGCCTCTGCCCATTTCATGAAATAGTCTGTATAAGTCAGTATGTATCTATGTTGTTTTGAATAACTCAGTGTAATTTCTCCTATGACATGTAACCCCCATTGCTCGAATGGTCTGGATATGGCCACAAGTTGGAGTGGGACAAGTGCTCTCTTTTCCCTCCCCGCTCTCATTTGACAAGTTTTACAATTTCTAGCATATGTGTGAGCGTCTCTAAACAGAGTAGGCCAATAATAGTCGAATCTCAGTATCTTGCGAGCGGTGGTATTCGTTGCAAAGTTTCCTTCTCCAGGACCATCATGGAGATCCTTCAGAACCTTGTCTACGTCTTCATGTTTGAGAGATCTTAAAATTACCCCATCATAATTCACACGAAAGAGCACCAAATTTATGAGGCGATATTGTGTCGATTTTAGTCTGAGAGCTCTCCTTTCCTTAGGGTTTAGGTTTTATGGGCAAGTCTCGTGATGCAGGAGATAAATTAGTTTCCCATACCAAGACTCCTGGCCTAGGGGAACATATAAAACTTCACTACACCATAACGTCAATTCATTCTCCCACTCGGAGTCTTCATTTACTTGGTCTTGGGCTTCAACGACAATTTTACATAATCCTTGTCCCTTAACCAGTTTAGCAGGTTTTATATCTAGATCAAACTATTGGAAAACTGCCATACAGTTCCCTCTTCTTTCCCCCATCTCCTGTTGAGTGAATAGGGATCAGACTGCAGGATGAGGCACAATGACTTTGGTGTGGTTTTTTAGGATGTAATATCTGAAATGTTTTACTACCTTGTACACTGCATAAGCATGTTTGTCTATAGCAGGGTAATTTAGTTCGACCCCTTGGAGAATAGTGCTCATAAATGAGACCAACACCTCATTGTTGTCATCATACTTATGATTAAATACTACAAGCAACGTGATCTAGGTGGATATCAGTGGCCACCCACCTTTTCCAATTGGCTCAAAACAATTTTTTGACAATTTTGGTAATTTACTATTTTTAGCAGTTTTTAACTTCTAGGGCCATTTTGAGGGCCTAAATGAAGGATTTTTGGGATAGAGCTTCTCAATGATAGCTAAAGGCTCTAATTGAACCCCTTGAATTAATATCCTCGACGATACCTTTCCAACAAGCTATCATGTGCCCCAAACGAAGATCATATGCCAAAGTTATGGCCCCGGGAATTTGATACACCAAACTACCCAAAATAGGGTCCACAAAATTATTGTCTTTTCATCTTCCGGGGTTAGGTTTTTGGATTTTATTTATGATAAAAGGGCCTTTGGAGCCTCATTGTAAAATCATCTTCTTTCGAATGTGAGTAGCGGACACATCTCTTCTTAGAGATAAGCTACTACCATTCTAGCGAGTCTTTCACTTTGTATTTTTACAGTCTTTGTACATTTTCACTCATTAATAGAAAATTGTGTGTTATTGTATCTATGTATTTATGGTTTCATATATTATACATTTGTGTTATATTATTGGATATCTGAGATATATCTGTACATTTCTTTATTATATCTCTGCTCTCATTTCATGCCAAAAATAAGCTGGATCAATGGTATCAGAGCAGGTTGCTCTTGATCGTTTTTTTAGTGCATGTCCTCGACGAGGTCCGAGTATAGAAAGTTGGGTCTCGAGCTTGTCTCTCTTGAAGAAAATCTTTCTCGCATGCCCAAGAAACCCTCCATGGTGGAAGAAAAGAAAAATGACAGAGCATACGATTCTATCAATTTGTTGCTTGAGCAAGCTCTCAAGCGACAGAGGGACGAAATGATGGAGAATTTTCCCCACATCCTTCAATGCATACCGATATAAACAGATGCATATTCATCGAACAACCACTTTGGAAGCAACTCTCCTTTCAAGATATAGGTTAATTTTGATATTCCCATATTTGAAGGTCAGATAGATGTGGATGCCCTAAACAAATGGTTAAATTTGTTAGAAGGTTATTTCTATGTTCATAATTTTTCCAACAGGGAAAATATCACCTTTGCACTCCTTAAATCTCTCCCCCATGTCAAACATTGGTGGGAAACTTACTAGGAGAAAAGTTCCATAGAAGATTCTAGAATATATGGGGTCGATCCCACTTGCGATTTTTTTGTGGATGTGGTAAAGGAACAATATTACCCTGTTGGAAACTGTGAGGACCAACACATGAGATGGACCACACTGTGGAAAGAGAGGGGACAAGTAGTTCTGGAGTTCACCAATACCTTCCATACCTTGTGCACCAAGATGGGTATCAAAGACTCCAAACGACATTTGGTTCTGAAATACCGTGGGGCTCTACACAGATACATCCAAACTNACATTTGGTTCTGAAATACCGTGGGGCTCTACACAGATACATCCAAACTGAAATGGATTTTCTGGACATCTCATCACTCAATGTTGCTTATCGATATGTTGTTAAAATCAAGCAGAAATTTAAGCACTAGAAAAAATGAGATTTTGGGTCTACAAATATGCAATAACCAAAGTATGATAAATACGGCCCTAATAAACAGTCTCTCGAAAACTGTTCCAAGCCATAGGAAAAGAAGGGTCATGGAAAGACAAAGAAGGAAACTGGAAAATGGTGTGATTTCCACAAAATCCCCTGGCACAACACCGATGAATTTCGCTCAAAAAATTCATTGGTGGCCGAGATCAAAGACAAGGAACCGAACCCTGATTCATAATCTAATTATGAAAATAATAGTAAAAGATAGATCATTGACGTAGACCCCACTTCTATTGTTGCGACCATAGCAATTCAACCAGAAGAACCAACAGATCCTGAAAAGGGGGAGCACATTTTTCATTCACAAATGTGGGTGAAAGGGACCCCACTGCATTTTATTTTTGATAGCGGAATCCAAAAGAACCTCATCTCATAAGAGGTCGTCAAACAGTTGGGATTGTCAACAACACCACAACCGCAACCATCCAACATCGGTTGGCTTTGCCAGGGATGATATCTTTGTGTCAGCCAACAGTGTCGATTGTCATACGACATCCATCCCTTCAAGGATGAGGTATTATGTGATGTTGCCCCACCGGATGTATGTGATGTTCTCTTGGGCCAACCATATATGTGGAAGTGCCATGATGTTTATGAGTCTCGACCCTACAATGTCATTATTTCTCTGGGGGGTCATCTCTACAGAATACCAGAGGTAGTTTGGACTATTGTTCCACCTAAACAGTGCCACAAGGTAGTATCTCATACTACAAAATTCAGCTTCTTCACAATCTATTCAAAAGGTGAACAGAAGGATATTGAAACCACTACAGCCTCGGCCCAAGCACCTTTTATCCAACAGAAGCAGGTCGACAAGATTGCAACAAAGTTTAAAGATTATTTTTTCACATAGGCATCTAATGTATCCAAACTGGTTAAAAAGGTCCAACCCTTCCAGCCACATGTTCATGACAAACTTCAACAAGCTAAGCAACGCATCTTCTCCAACAAGGAAAGCATCTCATCAAGATGCAGATTCAGCAAATGCTTTTCCCTCTCCCCCAGGCACTCATCAAAATGGATACCATTTCTTTCTAAGGAGGGAGGATTGATCCAGGTGGATATCAGTGGCCACCCACCTTTTCCAACTAGCTCAAAACAATTTTCTGGCAATTTTGGTAATTTACTATTTTTAGCAGTTTTTAACTTCTGGGGCCATTTTGAGGGCCTAAATGAAGGTTTTTTGGGATAGATATTCTCAATGATAACCAAAGGATCTTATTGAGCCCCCTAAATGAATCTCCTCGAAGATACCTTTCCAACGAGCTATCGTGCACCACAAACAGAGATCATATGCCAAAGTTATGCCCCAGGGAAGTTGATACACCAAACTACCTAAAACGGGGTCCACAAAAATGTTGGCTTTTCATCTTCTGGGGTTAGGGTTTTGGATTTTATTTATGATAAAAAGGCCTTTGGAGCCTCATTATAAAATCATCTTCTTGCGAATGCGATTAGAGAACACATCTCTTCTCAGAGATAAGCCTGCACCATTCTAGCGAGTCTTTCACTCTGTATTTTTACAGTCTTTGTACATTTTCGCTCATTAATAGAAAATTGTGTATTATTGTATCTATGTTTTTATGGTTGCATCTATGATACATTTATGTTATATTATTGGATATCCTAGATATCAGGTCTTCTATTGAGTGAACAAAAACCTGGTCAGGGATGTCGACCACTGGTCTGCTTACTTTTTTTCTACGAGGAAGTAACGGAGCTAAGGGCAGTGCTCCAATTTGTCGGGCGTAAGCTCTTGTGATTCTTTTGAACTAGTTCAACTCCTCGTCGGAAAGAGCATAAGGTATTTCAGGGAATAAATGTTCTTCCTCTTGCTGGGGTGAGTTATTCATTTCAGGAGTACTCTGTGTATGTGGGTTGTCTTGAGAATGAATAGCCATGCATGTGGGTTGTTTTGAATCTATAGGTTGTGTGAAATATTATATCAGAAATATTGTTAGCCATTCATTCATTTAGGCCCTCCTTCTAGTGCCAATTCTATTGAGGGGTCCTAAATATTTTTAACTCAACAACATGAACCAAACCTGCCACAGAGGCCCAATTAGACTCTGTAGCATTTGATGGTGGAATGGTTCTCCAAATCTCTTGATCCGACCAATTTATCGATGGGATTTATGTAGTGATTGACAAGATATCTTCTTATGAAAGTTAATCCTTCAATTTAAGCGTTCTATTTTTGTATTTTATTTTATTATATGGGTTTGATAAATGATGTGTTCTCGTGTAAAACAGTTGGTGAAAGGGAGTGTTAACTACTGGAGAAGGCTAAGCTTGGGATAATCCTCGTGCTCAAGCATGTAGACAAAGATATTCACACCTATTACAAGCCTAGTACTAATACATTAACTTTTTGGTATTTCAATTATTGCCTAAGATACAATTATCATAACGAAAATACACATGCAATAAGATGATGGCAAGAAAAATATTTTCCTTAGCTCTAATCATTAATCACACATTAACACAACAATTTTCTTTCCATCATTAAGAACAAGAGTTGCAAAAATATTAAGAAATATAGCTTATCAATAGATTCAGATCTCTTACTCATCACAACATCAATTACTGAAATAAAGTTTGAAGTAGTTCCTCCATAATCCAATCATATAACGGCTTTGATGAAAAACATAAGTTTGTCTCTAGTCCTAAACAAGACTTCTCAATTAAGGTAGTTTGGAAATAGTTCTTTACAATTCCAAAAAATGAGGGTCTTTGCAAAAACCATCGACCCTTTATAAAAGGTCTATCCTCTTATTTATAATAAATCATTAACTAAAAATAACTATCAAAATTGCAAGATAAGTAAAACAAAACATTGCCACATGGAGCTTCCATCTCTATGTATTCTAAGATTTATCAAATAGTTTCACTGAAGTGGATGACTCTTCTCATACTCTGACCATTTGACGAAGAGTTCCTTGCATGTGTTGGCATAAACGAATTTGTGTTGGCCCATTGGGGTCGAAAGGATATCTTTTACCTCTACTTCCTATGACCGATACTTAACTATTTTGACACTTAACTGTTGCAATATTACTCGAGCCTTGATCGGGTGCTCCATGAACTGTTGTACTTGACCTGGCTCCATGTTCACCACCTTTTCTATCTTTGCAATCCATGTCGAGTCTTGTTTTTCATGTTGTTTGACTATGTCATGAAATTTGACAAAGTCCTCGGGTGAGACAAATTCTGGGAGGCTGATGTCTTTCATCTCCCGATTAATCTTGACCCAGCTCCTTTTGCAATCGACCTATTTTTCCTTAATCTCCCATTGAGGTTCTTGGTCCATTTTCACCCAGTATTCGGCCTCTTTCCTGATCTGATCTATGTTGTTGTCCCTCAGCACCCTAATGTCATGATCTTCGACGTCTCGGCCCTTTTGAACTGCGTTGATGTAATCAATTCTTTCCACTGCTTGGTGAGCCTTCTCGTACCATCTTTCCACGTCCTTGCAGGTCGCTAGCACCATAAGGGTGTCTTCTTGGAAGTTGGATATCCCTGCAGTGAAAAGGTGTCGTTCATTCATGAATTTTTCATAGGATTCTTAGAACTCACTTCTCAAAAACATTGTGGCTTGTGTGGAGTCATGATAGTATTTCGCCAAATGGCGCACATGCTCCAACTCATTTAGCGCATTGGCCAACTCCTTTTTGTTTCTTCTTGATCTATCCAAGGTGGAATTTGTGATAGCCATCCCTGCGCCGATAAGTTCAGACGTCTTGGTGTGTTCTGTGTTGATCAAATTTTCCTATGTGGTGATGAGAATCGAGCTATCCAACGTAAGCCTCCTCTTCTTAGTGGTTCTCTTCATGATGACTTTTCTCTTTTGGTCGTAGGTGATTTCTTGTATATCGACAAACTCATCCAAAGGTTCATGGATTTGTTGTTCTCCCCAAGTTATAGTATTTCTCAGGCTCCCGACTATGTATATATTTTCTAGGTTGGGTTCTTGAACCTCTTATATATGTCTTGGTGGCTCAACTTTCAGTTGTTGCTCATCAGCTGGTAAGGTATCGGCCAAAACCGAGGAACCAGGGGAAAATTCGGTACTTACTTGGTAATCGACTGTTGAAATGTCGATTTCATGTTGTGCAATTTCTTCTTCCTTTTTGCTCGATCCTAGCTCATCCCTTGAGTTGTCCATTAGAATTCCCAGTACGTCGAGTGGCTCAATGTCTAAGGCACTTTCTACCTCATGCGCGCTCTGTGGATGACTCTAAACTGGAGCATCAAGACCCAGGGTAGATGCTCTCCCAGGTTCTTTATCCTCTGTAATCTGCACTGGAGTCACCAGGGACACCTCTGAACTCTCCTCATCATCGTATATGGTTATCAAATCAAACAAGGGATTTGGTACACTTGTTCTCCCTGATGTCCTTGCTATCTCAGTCTGGGTTGAAATTTCTCCTGGTGATCTCATTTGCGGTGGTGGAACTTTAGGGTTTCTGAACTGGTGATTTATTCAAGTTGCATCGGTTCTAGGCCACTTCCTTCTCCTCATCTTTGATTGGGTCATTAACGGGAATCCTCATCATTTATATCATATCATGGTCATTTTTAAATTGATCAACGATTCTTTGTGCCCCTTCTAGGAAGAGTAGTCCCCTTCTCTGTGCCTCTATTGTCTTTTCCACTCTGATTTATTCCCTCGCTCTGAGGGCCTCTTGAGTTGATTGCTCTATTTTTTCCACCTGTTCATCCATGGTCATGGAATTAAACTTAGTCATATTTGGGTTGGCCATTCTTTGTACTACCTCGTCCTAGTCCTGGGTGCACTCTATGAAAAATTAGTCCTCAAACTTATCATGAGCGTATGGCCAACATGATGATACCTATGAGGAATGTTGGAGGACAGGGCCTTTAGGGTTGTGCTTGCAAAATCGTCCTGTCAGGAACCTGAATTCAAGTTGGCTCAGCCCTTCTTGTTTGGCTTGAGTAGTATCCTTCACTAGATAAAACCCCACATGGAAACCGTAGGGTATGAAAGCCCGCTTCTTTTCCTTGACTAATGTGGTGTTATATCCCTCCAAGATAGTCTGATAGTGGATTTCTCCCACAACAAGTTGGTCTAGGACATAAGCGGCTAGGAGATGTGGTGCTCTGGTGGCCCTGAATACCCTGATATAGGTTGAGCATTCGTCTAAATACCAATGGCCTACCTTTGCTACTATTTTCTTGGTTGTTGCGAATAATCTTGGGCATTCCTTCTTAAAAACAATAAAATGAATACGAGCAATGAATTCATCACAGATGAGTGCGTAAGATTTTTTGTAATTGTTCTCCCATAGTATGCTGAAATAAATGTGGACCGAGAGCTCTGCAACATGCTAGCTTGAATTCATGTCGGCGAAGCTATTTCTTTCACAGATGACATCGAGTAGGTACGAGGCCATGTAGAAAGCGGGTGCTTCCCCTTCTTTCAGCTTCTGATATTTTTGTACACAGATGCTCAATTGTTTAGAAATTATCGCTCCCTAGTTGAATATGCTTTCGAAAATTGCCATCGTGTATGCCAAGGGCATCCATGCTTCAAAAAACTTGGAGCAATCCATCTCTCCATACAATCAACAGATGAGAGCGATCAAATAGATGTATGGCTCCCTCAGTTTAATTGTCCCACACCAGCCATTTCTTTGATTGGTAAACTTATTTTCCTCCTTCCACCATGAGGCAATCAATTGAATGGTGTCATGGAATTCATAGAACTTCACCACAAAGTCCGTGTTTAGTCGTTCCTCTGGGTCCCTAAGCTTGTATTATTTCTGGACTTTTTTCGAGAGGAAAACTAAGACACACCCGCCATTCTCATTGTTGATCAAGAACTTATGCCCATCGATATGGTCGATTAACCATTTTAGAACCTCTATGCAAGGGAAAACCGGGGTTTTGTTGTCCACCATGTGTAAATATGACCATCGGATTTTCAGTAATACATGGTCATCGAGCGCCCTTAAGTTCGGGTCGTTGTGTGGGATACACTCTGGGTATTATTCTCTTCTAGTTCTGTTGAAGAGGTCCCCCCACTGTGGGAGAATTACTTTGGATCCGGTGCTTTATTTTGTATCAGTGAAGGCCGGAGGCTGGACAAAATATTTCTTTGTTGATGTTTTAATGATAGGCTCCACCCTGGGAGCGTATTCCAACTGCCTCGTAGTCCCCGAAGAAGAACCTTCACCTGTTTCAAATTCCTTTAGCTTGGGTGCTCTCGACGACCATCTGGTGGTTGGATTTCTCGACGACATCTTACCTACAGCTAGAACATAGTTTATAGACTATGCAATAAAATCAAATGCATATATAAATTACGACCAACGAATTGGAAAACTTGAACACATACCTCTGCAATTGTTTTAACCTGGTTTTGGTAATCTAAGGGTCAACACATTCTCGAGACGCTTTCTTTTCTCCTTTGGATGCTTTGGAATTCAAATTTGTGCGCAGAATGAATTTATTCAAAACCATTCTAGAGATTTAAATAGGGATGAACTTACCTTGTCGCATCAACCATTCAATTCGGGTTATGAGTGTAATTTCATTAAATCTACCACCAGATCTTCAAAGATGTTTAAAATTAAATTCATTGCGGGTTGACGGCACAGGTGCGGGTTGTAACGTGTTCTATTGACGATTTCAAATTGTTGTTGTTTAATCGACGTACAAGGTAGAAAAAAATGTGGGATCAAGCATTAACTGGTCTATTAAATGTCCAAATCCGATTGTATATTATGCCGGAAACATCCCATCATTTCGCTAGTCCAGTTGGTGGGTTGGGGGTCGAGATTCTGCTTCAAACACTTTTCATTGATATCTTCTTGCAGCATCTCCGATGTTGATCAATTTTGTCATACATAGATGATGTGGAAAATATGACTAGGAGGCATGACTAGGACCCAGGGAACCTTAACATGACTTAGGATGAAACTAGGTCGTATGACCCCCTTACATGATAAAGACGCGTGGAATTCGAGACTGGTGACTTCATTTTATTGTGTTAATCGGAATAAAGACTTTCTTTAAGCTATACGTTATAAAACCCAATCCTATCTTGCCGACACCGAAAATTATCAAGGATCAACGATCAGTGATAAACCTACCCAAGTGCTCTCGGATCGACTCTCTCGAAAAGGTATCGATGCCGAAAACACATTGGGGATCGGCGATCGGCGATATGTTTGTCGTAGACAAAATGATTTTTTTAACCTTTCTAGATTTACCAACCCCAATAAAGCGCATCGGTCATCGACTATTGGTGATTTCTTTACGTCCTTTATTAACATCTATCCTTCCTGTATTTTACCGATGTCGAAGGGGATCGTCTATCTCTTGAAACCTCGTGTGAATAAATTACACAAACCAACTCCGCCTTCTGTCAATGTCGATGGGGATCGGTGCTCGAAGACTGTTGTAACTGTGTGGTTCCTTTACTTGCTTGATTTTTTTCCAACGCTGAACCTAAGCACGTTAGGTGCAGTGTTAGTTGTCGATTATTAATTTGGGTGTCAAGTTATTTTAGACAAGAGGTTTCACAAGTTCAAACAAACCTGACTTGATGATAAGAGTCATGAAAAAAAAAAATATAAACCATTTCCCAAAGTGAAATCGATCCAGACAGTGAAGAAAACAAGTGGTACCCAAAAAGTGATAAAATTTCATAAGGATTTTAGGGTGTGTTGAGTGCTCAACAGGATGTTTCGAAGACAGGATGTCAAGCCGTCGGCGAAGATATGAGAACCAGTTACCTCGACCTCCACGTAACAACCCTTCTCGGTGCAAGAAACCCTTGATTCACAGGATCACCCTCCAAGGGTACTGAAAGTGTGATATGATGTATGCCCCATGTACTGTGGGAAGCCCCCCATAGTCACCTCTATAGATACCTAGGAAAGGTCACTAGGGTTACCAACTCACAGTCAACCTCCGGGTAGGTATAGTCGATAGTCGAGACTGAAAGTATAGGTAGGATAACAAAGTCCAAAGTTATTCCAGAGGTGTTATCCACATTTTTGGTCATCGGGATGATGTCATGATAGTGTCATGATAATAGAAAATCAAACTCTTTATTAAGAACATTTTCATGAGAAAGGTTACACTTGTCAGTTTCCAGAAAGCTTAGTTTAAAAGATAGTTC
>SNQJ01S0006975.1:1940-12695 GCA_010110895.2 Picea sitchensis | reverse complement strand
TTGTGATTAGACGGCACAAGAGCATCGAAGCAGAGCAAGGAACAACAGAGATTTAAGGAGAGCATTCATAAGGTATGTCCATTATCCATTTCTCTTAGTTCGTTCAATAATCTATATCTAGGGAAAGAGTAGTATTTTGTCTTGCTTTGTTCTAGATCCAGGTGGATCTAGGGAGATTGGTCTATGTCCGCACTCACGAATTTATCCATTAACAAGAGGACTAAAGACAAGTGGACCGGTAATACTCTTGATGACCTCAAATGGATTTGAGATTCATGAATCATCAAGACCAAATGAACCAGTAAATCTCAAGAATAACCCTCAATATACGTTCTTTCCTCTATGATTGGTTAAATTTTGGATGAGTAATCTCCGTTGCTCTTCCACAGGCGACCTCATGCTTAGCCCCTGTGTTAGAGGGGGTTCCCATCTATGCCTATAAAATAGTTGGATTTTGTCCCTCTTTAGTGTTCTACAGTATTGTGTAGTAGTCTTGGACAATTTACTCATATTTCCTAGTCCAAAGACTCTAACTCTAAGCTATTGTTAGTGTACTGAAAATATGTCTAGTTAATTTTATCAGTGTGTTGGTTGATTTTAAGATGTTTTTTTACTTATAAGGGTGTACAAAGGTGAAACTAATGATGTGATGACTGGACTCCAAAATGATGCAGAAAGAATGAAATGCAAATATTTTTCTTTCAATGAATTCTATCTGCTGGAAGGAGAAAATATCTTTGTCTTCTTAATGTAAATAAACACCCAAAAGCATGCAATTTTCACTTTTCTTTTTTCAAATGGAAAAAAATTGAAATTTAACTATCACTTTAATGTTCCCAAAATCCCAAACAAAAACAAGCTCTTTCACCTATGTACCAAGACACACCAACTATGAAAGTAGGATGCACATTTTTTTTTTCTTCTTTCCAAACCGCATGAAAACTCAAAAGAGACACTTCTTTTTCTTTTTCTTTTAATCAAAATGAAAGTATTCAATGGCACTTTTCAAAGAACTCAAAATCTAATGAAGGTGGAGAAAACAAGCACCCAAGGAATAAAAGATTCAACCACAAAGATGTCTTCAACGCAGAAAACTCAAGCTTTCAATGATAGAAAAAAGTTTTCAAATAACTTGAAAAATGATTGCACTCTAAGATGAGGTGAAAATCAAGAGAATTGGTTTTCTTTAAACAATGGAAGCAAACCCAAAATATTTTTAAAAGCAATTGAACTCTCTTCACAAAAGTACCATCAACACTAAAAGTCCAAGGGAGTGAGATTAGATTATCTAAATTGTACCCACAAAAACAAAAAGTTTTTTTAATCAAATAAACAAAATAGCACAAAAAAGGAAAGATTTCAAAATGACTTTGAAAAATGTTGCAACAATGACTACTGGGGCAGGTCTAAGAAAGATCTGGAGGGATGGAAGAAAGGACAAACACATATATGGGATTTTTTTAAAGGATGCCCCTTCAAAAAATGGTTTTTAGAGCTTGGTTGCACCCTGTTAATGTCCACAGGGCGACCACAAAGCATTGGTCACTCCTTGTAGAGGACTAGAGAGAGACCATAAAGAACGGATCACACATAGCAGTGTAATTTATGGTATGGTCGCTCCCTGCAATGGACAAACTGATGACCAAAAGGGTTTGGTCGCTCTGTGGGCACGGATAACCCACGATCATGATTGTGCAAGTGTGAAAACTAATAGATATGAGACATATCTATTAGATCTGGGTCTTAACACTTACAAACAGACTCAGAAAAGACTTATGGATAAAATGAAAACAAAAATCAAGGCTTAAAATTGGCAAATATCTTGAGAATATGAATTCAAAAGTTGAGGAAGAAATTGACTAAACAACAATGACTTCCCTGGTTGAATCGCCAATCTATTGTAGGGTGAATGAACCTTGCAGGAGTTATCTCCCTTAGGCTCTTCCTAGACCTAAGATATAATAGAGATGTAAACGGTAGATTCCTAGATCTAAATTATACACAAAAATAATCTACAAGTTTATGGAATGAAAGGTTTATACAGTGATCTCGCGGGTGTCCTTGCATGCTCCTTAGCTGTTAGTTTTCTCGGAGATGTCATTTTCCCTTACGAACATGGATCTGCATGCATAGAGACACAAAGAAACCTTTCACAAGATCAAATGAATCATGTATAAATGGATAATAGATCTAATGACATAACATAAGAATATCAATTCCCTACAAATATTATAACAATTACATACTATCAAGTAAGGAGGAAAATCTTGTATATATTCTATTAATGGACAAATGGTTTACAACTTACAATCAAGGAAGTTGATGCAGTCTTTTCCCAAGTTCCTTGCCCAAGCTCTGTAATCAAACCGCCAGTATAAGTTTGATTTCTCCTTTCTCTCCCCCTTTTCCCATGATAAATCCTCAATATATAAGATAATAGAGATAAGATCAAAGGTTAATCTAGGTAGGATCTAGATGCCCAATATAACAAGCTTCTCAAGGTCAAACCACAAAAAATAGGAGGTTTAATCTCATATCATGGAAAATAGTCCTAAATAGGGAGTAACAGACCCAGTCGCACCCTAAATTATTACAGGGAGCAACCGATTGCCCTTTGTAGAAGGACAAGGAGCCACCATCAATTTTGGTCACATGTTGTAAAGGGTAACCCAACGACCAGAAAAAAAGGTATTGTGTACTCGGGGGAAAAGTGGTATAATTCAATGTTTCAAAATGTTAACCTCTAGATGATGCCCATCAGGTGATCAGGTGGCAAATGATTGTATAACAAGAAGTGATTGTGAGTATGTGGTGCATGCACGTTTGGGGTGCTTTGCAAGAGATGTGAAAGTTATTACAACAGATGAGTCTTGGTGTGATGAATCTGTGTATGAGTGTCTTGGTGAGGTGAGGCGAGTCGTGTGACTCTTCCCAAGTTGTAAACTGAGTCGATATTGCTCATATTGCAATTGTTTCACAATAATAAGACTTATTTGGGTCTTAGGCACATTATCTGCCACCCACACTATACATGTGTGTCTCTTGTTTGTTTCGCAAGTGTTCTCTTCATTTCATGGATGCATGCTTAAATGACCAAGTGTTAAAGTAGTTAACAATTTTCTAAGTGTACAAGAGTTGCACTAGGGTAGGAGTGTGACTGGCCCGTAGCCTAGAATAGAGTATGGGTATGCTCTAGGTGAAGAGGCATAGTTCGGACGAAGTATCCTTGGCGTTTCCAAGATCTTGATTAAAATTAAGAGGGTTATCCCCTTTGGATTCTGGATTGTTTCAAGAAATCCTAAAGCGGGGAGGCTTTTACCAAGCCTCCATAAGGTTCCTTGGCATTGTTCCCTCATTAGGAACATTCCAAGGAACAACAATTGGCACATGGAGTCTAATTTCTTAGAAATTTCATTGAGCATACATAATGCACCAAAATGCAGCACTGCTATAACCTGCATTACAAGCCTAAGATGATATTATACGTTGGTCAAAATTTGGGAGGTCATTTGTTTGACCTCATTGACTACGTGAGGAGGATGACCCTAGTGAAATAAATGTGTTGCAAATAACGACATGTTTATTCTATTGTTGGTTTACATTCCCCCCCCTTTATTGCATATAGGTCAAGGACACATGGTGACTCAGTCCCAAGGCATTAAAACTCCACCAAGTAGTATAATTGAATGTTGTAAATGCTTATAAGTGTATTTGGGCAAGGATGACATGAGAACATTGTCCACATTCTCTTGATGCAAAGTTTTCTAATCCCGATGCTCTATATCCTACTAGAGGGATGTTGGTGCCATCATTAAACCACAATACATTTCTTGAACAAGAATCTATCTTGGGCCCACACCATCAATCATTATTCAACCTATGGTCATGATTCTTTAGCCTTCGAGTGGGATATGGGTGCCATGAGTAAGTTTTATGCACTAGAAATGGTCTTTGAGGTCTATCCATATTTAGGGGGGAAATAAGGGCCTTAATCCCTAGATGTTACTTTTTGAAATCAACCACCATGAAAAACACTTGCAAACCATAATGCAAACCTTCTCTATGGTGTATTTGGAATTCTTTTTCACACCAAGGATGGGTCACAAGGCCTTGAACACAGTTGAGGAAGGAAATCAAGTGCCTTGGGATATTGTTGAATCTTCTCAGGCTTAAGAGCCTTGAATGATTCCTCATACCAACACATGAGTCCTTTGTAGGCCTTTGAGTGGGATGCAAGTGTCGTGGATAGATTTGATGCACTAGAAATGGATCTGGACTATGCCACATTATCAAGGGGGTAAACAAGGGCCTAAAGACCTAATTGAAACTTCTTAAGCTCAAGCACCATGAACAAACCATAGGCACAATGACAAGATCCCTCACTAGGGAGGATTTTTCCCTAGTATTTGGATATGCATGCCATTAAGATGTTTCATGCATTGTGGATGGGTCTCAAGGCCTTGACTATATTCGTGGTGGGGAAACATATCACCAATCCCTTAACATTGGTTGGGAAAGGGAAACAACATCATTGGAACCTAAACATAGCTTCTCATGCTCAAGCCCCATGGACAAGTCTTTAGGCCACCACACGAGAGCATGGATGGTTTGTGGGGCCTTGATCATCATGAAAGACTAAAAACTAGTGTCTTAGGATCTTATTGAAGCTTCTTGAGATCAAGATCCTTGAACAAGTACTTGAACCGACACACATGAACTTTCTAGGGGGTATTTGGCTTCTAAGTGGGATACACGAGGGCTTCACCTTGTTGACCAATATCGTATCACGTTCATTCATAAAGGGGGTTTTGTAATTGTGAAAAATAGGGTCAATATATTATAGTTATTGGGGGGGATGTGGGGTATTGGGGAATTTTTAAGTATTTGGGGGGTATAAAAAGTAGCATCTAATAAAAATAGGGTTTTTATTTATTGGAAAGATGTATTGGGAGTGGGGTTCAAAAAAGGGGTTTTGGGAGATATTAATCAATATCTAGTGAAAATAGGATTACTCTTTAATATCCCACGAATGCACACACTATGTCATAAGTTCACTAAGTAGATACCCCATGGTGGGATACAAGCACCATGAATAGGTTTTGTGCATTGAAATTGTCTATTGAGGCATAAACATAGTCAATGTGGACACGGTGGCCTTAATCCCCATTGAACTATCTCAAGATTGACCACTATGAACAACACCTAGAAACCATGACATGAGCCCTCTCTAAGGAGTCCTTAACATCCAAGTTGAATATGGGCACCATTGTGAGGTCTTGGGCATAATGGAGGGGTCTCAAGTTCGTGACTATAGTGAATGGAGGGAAACAAGAGCCTCTAGCCTTAAACTTGGTTTCTGAAGCTCCAAAACCATAGACAAGTCCTTGAAACTCCACCTTTGATCTATGATGGTTAACAATCACCTCCAAGGGTCCTATGGGCACCATCAGTAGGTTAGTTGTGCACCAATAATGTCTCTAGAGATCTATTTAAGGCCACATTAGGAGAATAATGGACCTTGTGCTCAAATTGATGCTTGTTAGTGTCAATTTCCATGAACAATGCCTACCACCCACAAAGATTCTACGAATATAGTGTTGAACGCATGCTGAAACCACATCAAACCCGTGTACGATATTTGTGCCCTATTAGAGGGATACAAGCACCACGATTAAACCACAATACATGCCTTGAAGAAGAATTTGTCTCAGGACCACACCATGAATCATTCTCTAGGATATGATAGGGGTTCTTTAGCATACAAGTGGGATACAAGTGCCATGAGTAGGCTTTGTGCATTGGAAATGGTCTTTGAGGTATAAACATGGTCAATGGGGAAACAAGGGGCTTAAGCCTTAAATGAATGTATTTTAGAGCTCTAGTGTTATGGTTAGGGGAGGAAAACACTTGGCCCTTAGCCCTTAGATGTCACTTCTTGGGCTTAATCGCCATGAACAACACTTGCAAACCACAACATAAACTCTCTCTAGAGGGTTTTTAACATCAAGGTTGGATATGGATGCCATTAGGAGCTTTTACACTCAAAAGATGGGTCAAGGAATGAAAACATGATCGAGGAAGGAAAATGAGTTCCTCGTGTTATTGTTGAATATTCTCGACCTCAAGAACCTTAAACGATTCCTTGTACCAACACATGAGTCCTTTGTAGGGGTTCTCTACAAGCCTTTAAGTAGGATGTGAGTGTTGTGGTTAGGTTTTGTGTAATGGAAATGGATCTAGACCATGCCACAATGTCAAAGGGGTAAACAAATCCCTGAAGCCCTAATTGAACCTTCTTGAGCTCAAGCATCATGAACAAACCTTAGACATAATGACACAAGCCCTCACTAGGGGCTCTTTGAGCTAAGAGTTGGATATGGGTGCCATTAAGATGATTCACGCATCGTGGATGGGTCTTGAGTCATTCACCATAGTTGTGGTATAAAAAGAACATCGTCAAGGCCTTCACATTGGTTGGGGGAGGGAAATAACATAAGCTTAGTCCCTAAACATAGCTTCTCATGCTCAAGAGCCATAACACATCCTTAAACCACCACACAAAAGCATGAATGGATTGTGGGGCCTTAACCATCATCAAAGACTAAAAGCTAGTGCCTTAGGAATTTATTGAAGCTTCTTGAGATCTAGAGCCTTGAACAAGTAGTCAAACCAACACACAAGGACTTTGTAATGGGTCTTTGGCCTCTAAGTACCATGAGTAAGTTTTGTGCAATAGAAATGTTTATTGAGGCATAAACATGTTCGGGGGGGACACAATGAACTTAATCCCTATTGAACACCCCTCTCAAGCTCGTGCAGTGTGAAAAACCCTTGAAAACCACAACATGAGCTCTCTCTAAGGAATCATTGACATGTGAGTTGAATATGGGCATCATTATCGAGTGTTTGGCATCATATACAAGTCTTGGATCTGTTGTTGATGTTTGCACAACATCGGGAAGACATTCTCTAAAAATAATAATTACTAATATAATTATTAACTATAGCATATAATAAGTATATAGTAATAACAAATAGTTGATGATTATTCAAGGGACGCATCCTTTCATGGATGATCACCTTATGTTCCCTATATATATGGAACACTCATCATTGTAATAACATATCGAAGATCAATCATATCTTATATGAAGAAAAACAACATGGTATCAGAGCGGGACTGGGCCTTACTCCCTCACGGGAGGGCCTAGGAAAACAACAATGATGAGCTCCAAATTTGTTTGATTGAACTCGATCCATCTTATTCCATGCAAATATCTGGGATCAATGAATCCAAGAGCAAGGTTAGAGAGGAGGCCGCAAATTAGTAAAAACAATTGCACTTATAAATCCATTCTCCACCTTCGGATTCAAAGAAGAGGGTTCAATATTATCAGAGAGCTTAATTGGTTTTAAATCTGTCTTGAGATTTTAAGCCCATTCAAACGGAGTCATCGTGCCTCTCCATGCAATAACTATAACAGAGTCATCGTGTCTCTCCATGGAGTCATCGTGATCTCTTGTAAGTTATCATTCACAGCAACAAATCTCATCCAGTTAGACTATTGGCATTTCAATGTATCATTCAACAGTTTCGAAAGCCAATGGAGAACATGGACATTGGCAGTTGCATGGAGATATTTGGTCATGCTATAGCCGGTGTTCTTCACCAGCGCTGGAGTGAATAGAGAGCCTCTGGGAGTACATTTTGATGTATTAGATATTGTTTCGGGTGACTTGGAATTCTTGAGGCCTGTGCACAAATTGTCTTTCACGGTTGGCAAGGAAGATAGGGAAGCCAGTTTTAAAGACCCCGGGAGCTCCGTATGTTGTGAATTAAGTGATGTTGAATGTATTGCAGGATATAGTCACTCTTTGGAGGACTGGAATGAGCTGTGAAATCAGGGCCAGTGATGCCACTAGCTCGAGCTCTAGGAATAACTGTTCTGTTGGTCATAATTAAGGACGCCAATGTTGTATATGAGTCTTGGGTTCAGAGACATTTTATAATTGACATGTCTGGTACCTTGGTCGAAAGGATTCGAAGTGTTGGCGAAATCTTCAAGCCTGTGAAATCACTCAAAGAATGTCCACCCTCGTTAAGAGGGAGGTGTGGTGTTTTCTCTCCTCTAGCCGACTAAACCCCTCTGGACAAGAGTTTACCAAATTAGTCATGTGAGGTGACTGAGGGAGTAATGCTCAGTTGGGCACAAGTATTGTGGAAGCCATGTGAGGTGGCTAGGTGTGAATAAGACTACTGGGAGAGGAGAAACATCACAACATGGTAATGGAGACTATAGCAGTGGTTGTGTACCACTCAACAATAGTTGTATACTACTATGACATGGAAACAATTGTGTACTATTGGACGACATTGCAGTAGTCATGTGCTACTGGTTAATTGCAACATAATCATAAAGAATGTAGCGGATGATTTGAGCTACCGATGGCATGGTAGTAGCAGTATGCTACTAGTTGATTTCATAGTAATCAGTGGATTACTAGATGAAAGAACCAAGACATTGGTTTCACGAGGAAACCTTGATATGTCTTGGGGGGCATTGGTTCCATGAGGGAACATCGACGTGTCCTAGAGATGTTTGAGGCAGGGATCAAGAGGGAGTACACCGTTCCTCACAGCCCTCAACAAAATGGGGTCGCAGAGAGGAAGAATAGATCTATTGTTGAGACAGTCAAGGCGATGATTCATGATCAACATTTACCTATGTTTCTATGGGAAGATGATTGTGATGTATGTTTAGAACAAAATTCCTTGAGGAACATGACTCCTGAGGAGGCCTTCACAAGAGTTAAAGCTTGAGGTTGGACACTTTAGGTTATTTGGGTGTTCAGTGTACATATATGGGGTACAATGAGTCTTCAAAGGAATATCAGATCGTCATCCTTGGTCAGAGATAGATTGAGTAAGAGACAAAAAGAGATGATACCCCAGAGATATTCGTGTTATGCCGCAGCTATGAGCCACATCATTGATTCTAAACCTTCTTTTTATGAGGAGGCAACCAGTCATCCAGTATGGAGAGATGCCATGATGAAGGAGTATCAATCCATCATGAAGAATAATGTGTGGGATATTGTTCTGAGACATGAGGGGAAGTTTGTAGTAACTTCTAAATGGATCTACAAGATCAAACACACAGTTGACAGGAGCATCGAGAAGCACAAAATGAGATTTGTTGCTAGAGGATTCTCTCAAGTGGAGGGAATAGATTATGATGAGACATTTTCTCTTGTTTCTCGATACACTTCTATCCAGATGATTATTTCCCTTGCAACATCCATGGATTGGAAACTGCATCAGATGGATGTGAAGACAATTTTTCTCAATGGAGAGATTGAGGAAGAAATATACATCGAGTAGTCAGATGGTTTCGTCATACATGAGGAGGAGTCCCGTGTGTAGGTTGAAGATGGCCCTGTATGGACTCAAATAGGCACCTCGAGCTTGGTATGCGAGGATTGATGGACACCTGATGAGTTTGGGCTTTAGCAAAGTGTTGTTGATCCCAACCTGTACTACAAGATTGTTAATGGTGAGGCCTTGATTCTGGTCCTCTACGTTGATGATTTATTCCTCACCGGTACATAGAGTCTTATTATTGAATGCAAGTATGCGTTGGCCTCTGAGTTTGAGATAAAGGACCTTGGTATGATTAACTACTTTTTGGGACTAGCGGTGTGGCAGAGAACTAATGAGATTTTCCCGAGTCAGGGGAAGTACATAGTTGAGAAATTAAAGAAGTTTGAGTTGTTAAACTTGAAACGCATGGCTACAACTATGGTGACGAATATGAAGAAACTATGTGTGTCTTCTTCTGATTCTGATGAGATTGATCTGACCCCATACAAACAACTAATTGGATCATTGATGTATCTGGTTAACACTAGACTAGATATTTGCTATGCAGTGAGTGCACTTAGCCAATTTATGAGCCAACTGAGATAGACACACTAGATTGTTGTGAAGCATGTGTTGAGATACTTGCGAGGCACAGTTCGACATGATCTAAGATATAATTCTAGTATTGATATAATATGACAGGAATATATTGACTATGATTGGGTAGGGAGCGCAGTGGACAGAAAGAGCACCTTCAAGTGTTGCTTCACTTTGGGATCTTTCATGGTTTCCTAGTGTAGCAGGAAATGAACTTCTGTGGAGTTGAGCACAACAGAAGCATAATACATTGCAATAAGTATGACAGTCTGTGAAGTAGTGTGGCTTCACAAGATCCTTGCAGATCTATCCGAACATGTGCTAGATTCCACCATTATTCATTATGGTAACCAAAGTTGTGTGAAGATCTCTAATAATCCAGTGTTTCATGACAAATTGAACCACATTGAGATCAAGTACCATTACATCCGATACATGGTGCAAAGGAAGGAAGTATTGGTGTAGTACCTTCCTACAGATGAGCAGGTTGTTGATGTTCTGACCAAACCAAGACGAAGTTCAAGTATTTATGTGACAGACTTGGCATGGCAGAGAATGCCTCCCTCGCTGAGAGGGAGTGTTGATGTTTGCAGCTTCTTGAGACATTCTCCATATCGTACTCCTCTGTGACTGAGTTGATTTGATTTGTGATGACACTTATCTGAGAAGGGATAAGTGGGGCACTTATCCGAGAAGGGATAAGTTCAGTTGGGCTTATAACCCAACGTCCCATGTGGAGAGCACATGAGGACATGTCAAGGGAGTTGACCCTTGACATCATACACTATGGGAGTTGA
>SNQJ01S0006974.1:115802-151580 GCA_010110895.2 Picea sitchensis | reverse complement strand
TGATACGAATGAAAACCTGGTCTCCCACTTCATAACTTCGGTCGGTCCTGTGTGCATCCGCATAACTTTTCTGCCTATCCTGTGCTTCCTTTAGTCTCTGCCTAATCTGAATCACCTGTTCCTCCATCTCTTGAATCAATTCTAGCCCAAATATTACTCGATCTTCTAATCTATCCCAACTCAGCGGTGTTCTGCATGGTCTTCCATACAAAGCTTCGTAGGGTGGCATTCCGATGGAGCTATGAAAACTGTTATTGTAGGCAAACTCTACCAAAGGTAGGTACTTCTCCCAATGGGTTTGATTATCCATGACATACATCCTAAGCATGTATTCCATGACCTAATTTACTCTCTCGGTTTTCCCATCTGTTTCAGGATGATAAGTTGTGCTTAAGTTCAACTGAGTCCCCAACGCTGACTGCAAACTTGTCCAAAACCTAGAAGTGAATCTGGAGTCCCTATCTGAAATGATCTTCTTAGGTATCTCGTGCAAATGGATAACCTCACTTACAAACACACGTGCCACATCAGTGACATCGTAAGTGTCTATAACCAGAATAAAATGAGCACTCTTGGTTAACTTATCAACTATCACAAGAATGGTATTGTGTCTATGATATGTGAGCGGTAACCCCACAACAAAATCCATAGAGATGACTTCCCACTTGGACATAGGAACATCATGTGGTTGTAGGAGGCCTATCGGGTAATGGTGTTCGGCTTTCACTTGTTGACACTCTAGGCACTTGGCGACAAAATGGACTACATCGCGCTTCATGCCTACCCAGAAGAAAAGCTTCCTCATGTCTGCGTACATCTTCTTCACACCCGGATGTGCACAATAAAGTGCTCTATGGGCTTCCTTCAGTATGATGCTTCGAATATCCCCATCTTCAAGGATGTACATCCTTCCCCGATATCTCAATAGTTCATCTACTTCTAGACTATATCCTTCATACTTTGGATCTAATTTCCTCCCACCCTGGAGTTTTGAGGTAACCTCTAAATACCAACTGTCTCCTTAGAGTTGCATCAACACACGTTCCCTCAGATTGACCTTTAAGGGTACCAAGGGGAAGACATGTGGTCTCCTACTCAAGGCATCTGTGACCACATTTTATTTTCCTTTTATGTATGAAATACCAAAATCGTACTCACTCATAAACTCACTCCATCGCCTTTGTCTGGAATTCATATCCCTTTGAGTGAAGAGATGTTTTAAACTTTGATGGTCCATTTTGAGCTCAAATTTTCGCCCCACAAGATAATGCCTCCAAAGTTTCAGATCTAGCATTACAGCTGCCAACTCTAAATCATGATTCGCATATAGCTCTTCATGTTTCTTCAACTTCCTTGATGCATAAGCTATCACTCCTCCATCCTGCATTAGCACAGCCCCTAACCCTTGCTTCGAGGCATCTGTGCAGGCTGTGAATTCCTTTCCCATATCCGACACTCGTAGAATTGGTGCACTAGTTAGTAACCTCTTAATATCAATGAATGCACTATCACATTCTTCTATCTATTCATACCTAACCCCCTTGCGCTGCAAAGTGGTGATGGGTTTCGCTATTTTTGAGAATCCTTCCACAAATCTCCGATAATAACCTACTAGCCCCATGAAGCTTCTCACCTCATGGGCCTTTTTCAGCACCGGCCACTCCATAATGGCCTTTACCTTTTCTAGGTCCACATAAACTCCACCGGAAATGATATGACCTAAATAGTGGATCTCTCTCTGGAAGAAGGAACACTTCGACAACTTCCCATACAATTTGTTCTCTCTAAGGAAGGACAACACCACTCGTAAGTGTTCCTCATGCTCTCTTTCATTTTTTGAATAGATGACGATGTCATCTAGAAAGACTTGTACAAAACGGTCTAGGTACTTTTTGAATACTCTGTTCATGAGGCTCATGAATATTGCTAGCGCATTGGTCAATCTGAAAGGTACTACGACAAACTCATAATGTCCAAACCGAGTTCGAAAGGCAGTTTTTGGGATATCGCCTTCCTTAATCCTTAACTGGTGATACCCTGATCGCAAATTGATCTTTGAGAATACCGCTGCTCCTTTCATCCGATCGAAGAGGTCATCTATTCGTGGCATTGGGTACCTATTTTTCACTATAGCACGGTTCAAGTCCCTATATTCTATACACAATTGTGAGGAACCATCCTTCTTCTTTAAAAAAATTACTAGTGCACCCCAAGGTGAGACACTGGGCCTTATTAGCCCTAAGTCTAGTAACTCTTTCAACTGCATTTGCAACTCAAAAAGTTTCGGCGCTGTCATCCAATACAGAGTCTTGGAAATTGGTTTTGCACCAGGTTTTAGCTCAATAGTAAAATCAAGCTCCCTCTCAGTAGGTAACCCTGGTAACTCATTCGGAAAAACATCCTTAAATTCAGACAATACCAGGTACTGATCCAAGGAGGGTCCCTTCCTTTCATTCACTGCTTCCACTACATATAGTCGACACCCTTGCCTCAAGCATCACTTAACCTTCATAGTTGAGATAAAGCGTAATGACACCTTTCTCCGTACACCCTAGATCTCTACTGGCCTTCCTTCATCGTCAACACAGAGCACCCTTTTTGCGAAACAATCTACCAAAGCTCGATGAGATTCTAATCAATCCATTCCAATGATTAGGTCATATGTCCTGAGAGTAGTGACACATACCTTCAACCTGGTAGTACACACTCCCAGGTCTACTATAAAATTATAAATGCTAGGTCCTACCGCTTTTTTTTCCCCCGAAGCCATCTCGACTTGTTTAAATTCATCGTGCTCGTAGGCTACCAACCCACTCTTTTCTAATGCAGATGGTGAAATGAAACTATCTGTAGCACCATAATCAAATAAAATCTTTATATTGATATGATTTAGCGTACCCGATGAATCCACCACCGTGGATTGATGTTCTACCTAGCAACTATTAACTGCTGCGTAAATCTAGTGGCTACCACTTTCTCTTCCCATCAGGGGCCTTTCCTTCTCTATGCACAAATCCTGATTGTAACTCTGGGAAATCACACTGGTAATGGAGTCCTCCGCACCCCCAACAGGTAACATGGGATTGAACCTGCTCATTATTCTGCGACTATCTCTTAAATGAGTTCCTTCCCTTGGAACCCCTGCCCCTACTAGCTTCTCCCTGAGATGGTCGTGGATCTGCCTGCATCGTTGGTGATGAACGAGATGTTGCACTCGCTGCCATTGAAATCCCTGCAACTACTGTCCTTGGTGTGACTCTGTTACCATATGGAGGTGGCCTTGAGCCCCCTCCCTTGGGAAATGTCCTAGGGGACTTCCCCATGAATCCATGACGATGCGGAAAGGATGGTCTCGTACCTCCAGTTAAGTTCATGTGTTCCTCCGCATAACGCGCATTTTCCACATATTTCGCTACTGAAGACGGTTTCCACATCCGCACCATAGCCCTGATCTTAGGGTTTAACCCATAGACAAAGCATTCTACCTGTCGTTGGTCATTATCCATATATGAAACATATTTGACAAATTCCATAAACCTAATCTCATATTCTTCTACGGTCCTGTTTCCCTATACTAGAGCATGAAATGCTCCCACCTGTTGTTCCTCATAGTAAGCTGGCAGATATTTCCTTCAGAACCTCTCCACGAAAATTTCCCAAGATACGATGTCTGGGGTAAGATGCAGTTGTCTTTCCAGGTTGCCCCACCAGTTCAAGGTACTGTCTCTTAACTGAAAAATTGATATCTTCACCTTTGAAGTGGACGCGTAGTCTCTTAAGGCAAAACACCTTATCATGCCTTCCAACCATGCTTCTACACGTTCACTGGCACGACCCCCGGCAAACTCCAAAAGTTTGATCTTCTGCAGTTCTCTAGTGATGTCTTCGGGTGGAGGTCCTCCCCCTGAATCCCTTGACGCTTCTGGATTACCTGTTCCAGATGGTGGAGGATCCACTTCGATCCCTGTTGGTTGTCGCCCCTTTAAATTCTCATTTATGGCCTCCAAAGAGCACAGTATGAGAGCTAGTTCAGGCGATGGCGGTCCCTGCGACGATGCCCCTCTGCCTCGATTCCCTCAGGTCCTAACCATCCTGTATGATTTAACCTGCATCAACCAAAGTTGTTAGGGTGAGTTCAAGGACATTTCACATTTGCGCAACTTAAACTAGAAAACAGGGTTAGGCGTAAGTTTTTTTTTACTTGTCTGGAAACAGACGTTACTCTCTTTAGGGGAGGTGGCTAGGTTAGGGTTAAAGTGTCTAAGCTTGATGTCTTCGCCTAAGAAAACTATTGACCCTCTCGCATGGTAGTTATGCTAGCATTGTACCACACTCATCATAGTGCATCAGATCCCATATATGGTGCTTTCTATTATACCCCTATTCTACCCTGACTATTTCCCATAACATGCATCAAACTCTCGCTACTCTACAAGGACTTCTAACCTGTAAACTATAAAGTTACACTATTACATTCATTAATCAAGGGGATATATGTATTTGATTAATAATAATAGGTTTCAAACCCATTATTAACATTAGAATTTTATAATGTTAATACGTTGTGCACAAAATGCTCCCTTATGGGCTTGGTACTTGGCTTTGACTGGTGGAATGGAATGGAAGGACTTGGCGCTTGGCTCGATGGTTGAGGGCATGGAACTCAGTGCTTGGTTAACTTGGATAATTGGAGATTATACTTCAGGATAGTACTTTATGACTATTTATCATTAATTATTTATATATGAATTTATTTTGTAACGACTCATGTGTGGCGCGTTGGTGTTTGGTTGTTTTCCAAGGCTTGGACTATAGTGAGTGGTCGTGGGTTCAAAACCCGTCTGCTCCAACAAAATTTAATCTAATCCAAAATAAATTTTATTTGAATCATATGTTATGTTAATTACACTTTTTAATTAATTAGTCATTTAATTAATTAATCACTCTTATTAATCCTTTAATCAATATTATTAATGCTTGTAATAAAGTTAAAAAAAAAATTAAATAAATGAAAAAAATATTTTAAAATTTTGAATTAATCCTTCTAAAATTTAAAATACAATTAAAACAAGTAATTATAATACAATTTTAATAATTCAAAGTAATTAAAACAAAATAAAATAAATAACCTAAGAAAAAAAATAATTAAAAAAAAAATATCTAAGGTCGGGCAGTGGGTCCTTGCATGAGGCCCACGTGCCCCCAACCCTGGCGCTCATCCCTTAACCCTAATCTCATCCCTTTTTATCTCTTCAAACTCTACCCTCTCTCCCCTTCACATTTCATTTTTTTTTTCTAAACGCTCAGGGTGAAGGATGAGGTCAGTGGCCATGGCCATTTCCCTGCTCGGTCGACCCTGTGTCCATGGTTTCAAAGTCTAGAGGGTGCATCGTATACAGTGGCACGTTCCCTCTGCTCCTCTGTGGCTTCCTCCTGATGGCTTGGTGCTCGGTACGAGTTTCCATGGCCTTGGATTTTTTTTTTTTAGCACAGAAGTCACAAGATATGGGTGCTCGGCATATTGTTCTTATTTCCTGTAGATTATCCTTTGAATATTATGTTTTACAGGCTGCGCGCTTTATGTGTTGTGGTGATTTGTGTGGCTACAGGTCGCGGGTTCAAAACCCATGAGCCTGCAACCATTTTTAAACATTTTCGGGCTGGGCCTGTGTGTTGTTACGCTGTGCCTGGTGCCTTCAGCAAATAACAATACTTTGCAAAGCGTGCCTCAACATGCCTCTCGTGGGCTTCCTCCCATGGCTCGCGCTTGGGGATATTGTCAATACTTTGGTATACAGTGTGGCTAGGTTGTATATTCAATAGAACTGTGAGCGCATAGTAAACTTTTGTATTGTGTTGGCATGCGACTTGGTATACCTCTCGGGTGCTTGGCCTGTGGACTGTGTGTTGTTGTTAGAACTGTGTGTTTGCCCCTCTCAGTAAGTTCTCGACTTCTCTGAAATGTACATTTCTATCCATTTATTTCGTATGAAATTTTTTTTTTGAATAGCAGTCCCAAATATGTTTTGGGTCCTCTACATCTGCATGTTTTTCTTCTGTTGAATAAGGGCACGGTTTAGTTTTATTTCTGGATTCCGTTAATTTTTCTAGTTTTTTGGTTTAGCTTTTCTTCTAGACGCGTAGTTCTCTCTTTTGGCTTCTCCTTGTGACTCGAGCTTGGTACTTGATGCCTTGTGCATTGGGCTTTGTGTGAAAACTTAGTAGTTGGTGCTTTGATCTTTGGTGTAGCTCCCGGGTGCTTGACTCGACAACTAGTGGCCTTAAAGTCAAATAATTAGAGATTGGCCTTCAGGTCAATAGTTTTTATTTTTGTATTCCATTAATGCACTCTGTTACACCTAAATAAAATAACTTTCTCCCTCCACCGGCTGGATCTGGCCGCTTTATTATCATTCTTCGGGTTTTAGAATGAAATAGAGTCGAACCCCAACCCCTCGTGATTGGTCGGGTGTTGTGCAACTGGATATCATTTTTGAAAACTTTCACGTACATTTTGAATACACCTAAATTTGAGAGCCCATCCATGACATAAAGCATAAAGTCATACAATGGGTTTGATTCTAAGTATTTTCATTCAGTGGCGGTAGTTCCATTTAGTGGTTAAGTACTGCAGGTGTATAGATAACCTATCGGATTTCTAGATATGGTTTAATTGTCGTTTAATGGCAGGGAGTATGAGAGCCTATCCATTACAGAAAGCTTATGGGAGAATAGTCATACCGGGGGTTTGTGGTTTGTAGTCATACACGTAATGAAAAATGAATATCACCCCTTGGGCTCCTCCTCCATGTGACTTTGCTCGGTTCTTAGTCTACGACTTTGACTCCTCCTCCATGTGACGTGTAGTGCACCATTGCATGCTCCTCCTTCGTGGTGCTTGGTCTCATCCTGGGTGCTTTGTGTGGAATGATTAAGTTGTTTTCCTATATATAGCAGGTCAGGAGTTATATTCCCGCCGACTGCTATATACACATGGCTTTTCATTTATTGACTAAGTATTACAGATGTATAGATGTAGTTCTATTTTTCAACCTTAAGATTTTTGGTGTTTTTTTTTTATCACTTTCAGTGAATTTGGTAATTTTGTTTTTCATCTGCTAGACAGTTCGGCTGAGTACTTCAGGGTGTTTCTTATGGCACCTCTCCTCCGCAAATCTACAACTGTATGGTGTCTGAATGGAAGTTGCAGATGGTACACTAACATAGTTTTCAGTAGGTGGTCTTGAAACACTTTTCAATAGGTGGGGTGATATTTGGTGCCAAAGACATCATTCAAGAGGTTTGTTATTGAGGGTTTCTTAATTTTTTTAAAATAACAGATATGTAACCTTGTGCTTTTGTCCACGGAATTGTGTTTTATAGGTGAAAAATTGTATGAATCAATCATGTAAGCTCAGGAACAAGAGGATGAATAAGGTTGAAGAAAACTGCTGAATTTTTCTTGTTGTATTCGTACAAGAATCTTACACTTTGCATTAGGTGTCTCTTCCATGTAATGGGTTAAAACAACTATTGAAAATATAGGTTTTGTAAATAGAAGATGACATTTATTCTTACTCTGCAGATAAGTTGAAGAGATAAGAAGCCATGCGTTGTTCAGAATAGCTTTCTGTCCAGACTTAAGAGGATGGGTGGGTATGTGGGCCTTTGGTCCCAGATTTCAAACTAAAGCTCTGATACCATGTGTAAGGTCTCTGTCCCCACAGATCTTTATAAAACACACGCTAAAATAAATAATAAAGAAAAATGTATGCTGTACAATTTCATCATTAACTTATAATCATTGATTATTCAGCATAAATTAAATTTATGAACATCATGAAAGTAAATTTAATTAACAACCACATAACACAGCAAATTCATGAAATTACACACCTCTGTCTAATGCTATTTCTCCAAACTTTGTCTATCCTCGCTGCTGCTCTGCCCAAACTCTGCCCAAACCCTACCCAAAACTGAATCTTCCTCCCTGCCAGCTAGGAACAGAGCCTGTCCGGCTCCCTAGCTCCAGGATTTCGTGAGGATTCCTGGCCCCCGAGCCCAAAACTCCCAGCAACCTAGTGCACCCCTGTAACAGTCCACCCAAACTCCAAACCAAACCAAAAAATACAGTCCTTCTCTCAAAATAATGCTTCCTCTCCCCAAAATTTCATAATCCTCTGCTGAAGGCCTCTGCCCCCTCATATCATCCTCCCATTAACCGCCTCCTACCTTCCTTTAATTCCACCCACCTTATCCCTCCATTTTAATCATCATTTAACTAATACACATTAGGACAGTTAATTATTTAGTTAACTATACTTGATAGACCTTAAGAAACTATTTAACTAGGGTTGTTACAATAGGTTATTTTACCAAAACATAATATCATGCATAACCATATAACTACCTATGTGTGATTGCCATGTTACTCATCAATGAAAAATGGAAACAAACTATTGTATTTATCATGTGCATGGTATATATTGATTCATTATAGAATATAATATAAACTAGTATCCATGTACCACAATATTTCATTTAAATCTTGCATGTTGGAAGTAAATCACACAATAACCATCATTAATGACATAAACAATAACTATATAAAAAAATTGCATACAATTAGGTCCATATGTCCATATAATGAAGCTACATCATTCTAATAGAGTTCCATAGATAATGAGTAAAGAATACAAAATAGGTAAGGATGCAATTTAGTTGCCTAAGTCAAAATGGGGTGTTACATACACCCACCCTTCAGGAAACTTCTTCCCGAATTTATGGCAAAAACAGTGTGGGGTAATATCGACTCATGGTCTCTACATCCTCCTAGGTAGTATATCTTGGGATAAAATTGTCCCATTGGACCTTTACCTAGTCCACCAAGTGATGTTTGAGCTATCGAAACATATGGTCCAATATGGGTAATGGTTCGACCAAAATGGTTCCCACGACTGAAACCTGCAATTCATTCCAATTAAGTTTAAGAGTTTCATCAGGTACATAATATCATAATACATATAAATAAAAAAACACCATGATTTTTATGCAAGTGGGATGAAAGTATAAGATGATAGGAAATTGGTCCAATTCCTTCCCAAATTTTAAACATCTCTACAAATTGCGGTAATGACTTTGTCCCCTTTCCAAATTGGATGGTACTCTTATTAGGCATTATACGAATAAAAACCTAATCTCACACTTTATAAATTTGGTCAGTCCTATGTGCATCATCATAACCCTTTTGTCTATCATGTGCTTCATTTAATTGTTGTCTAATATGAATTACATGTTCCTCCATATCTTGACTTAATTGTATCCCTACTATCACTCAATCATCTATCCTATTCCAACTCAATTGTGTCATGCATGGAATTCCATACAAAGATTGATAAGGATGCATCTTGATTGAGCCATGGTAATAGTTATTGTAAGAAAACTCCAAAAAAGGTAAGTAATTCTCCCAATGGATTTGGTTATCCATAACATACATCCTAAGAATGTATTCCATCACTTGATTTACTATTTTTGTTTTCTCATCAATTTCAAGATTATATGTTGTGCTCAAGTTCCACTAAGTTCCTAATGTTGACTGCAAACTTGTCTGAAACCTAGACATAAACCAAAAGTCTCTATCCGATATTGTCTTCTTGTGAAATCCACGAAAATGAATAATATAACTTATAAATTCTCGTGCCACATACATGACATCATAAGTTTCTCTTACTAGAATGAAATGAGTGCTTTTGGTGAGTTTATCAACTACAACCAAAATGGAATTGTGTGTTTGTGATGTGAGAGGAAATACCACAACGAAATCCATGGAAATGAATTCCCATTTGAACATAGGAACACCATGTGGTTGTAATATTCCTATTAGGTGGTGTTGATCGACCTTTACTTGTTAACACTAAAGGATTTTAGCAACAAATGGACTACATCATGCTTCATGCCTTCCTAGAAGAAAAGCTTCTTTATGTTTGTATACATCTTCTTCACACCAAGATGTTCATAGTAAAGTGATATATTGGCTTCCTCAAGGATAATTCTTCAAATACCTCCCTCTTTGGGGATGTGCATCCTCCCTTGGAATCACAATGACCCATCCACTTCAAGGAGATACCCTTCAAACTTATGCTCTAACTACTTCTCATTCTGAAGGGCTAAAATAACCTTCAAATACCAACTATCTCTAAGAATTTGTCCTAAAATTTGCTCCCTCAAATTGAACTTTAAGGGTACCAAAGAAAATATATGTGGCCTTATACTCAAGGTATCAGCCACCACATTATCCTCTCCCTTGATGCACAAAATTGCAAAATCATACTCATAAGTTCAATCCACTGCCTTTACCTAACATTTAGATCTCTTTATGTGAAGATATGCTTTAATCTTTCGTGATCAGTTTTGAGCACAAATCTTCACCCAAAAAGATAATGTCTCCAAAGCTTTAGATATAGAATTGCATCTACCAACTCTAAATCATGTGTGGCATAAATATCCCCATTATGCTTCAACTTCCTAGATGCATAGGCTATCACACCCTCATCTTGAATTAACACAACACCCAACCTTTTCTTTGAGGCATCCATGTAGGCTATGAAGTATATTTCCATATTAGGCACTTGTAGGATCAACACATTGGTTAGAATTAGGAATGTCACCTTCCCTAATCCTTAACTAGTGATAACCTAATTGTAGATCAATTTTTTAGAACATTATTTCTCCTTTCATCTAAACAAATAGGTAATCTATTCAAGTTATCAGGTACCTATTCTTCAATATGGATCTATTTAAATCCTTGTAATCCATTCACAATCACAAGGAACCATCCTTCTTCTTGGCAAACATTACTGGTGCATCCCAAGAAGAAACATTGGGCCTAATAATCCCTAAGTACACCAATTCCTTAAACTATATATGCAACTCACAAAGTTCTGGAACCGTCATCCTATAAGGTGTCTTGGAAATTGGCTCCATGCTAGGTTTTACCTCAATAGTGAAATCAATTTCCCTTTCAGGAGGTAACCCTCATATCTCTCTAGAAAAAACATCCTTGAATTTCGATAATGGGTATTGATCTAAAGAGGGTCCCTTTCCATCAATAACTACCTCTATTATGTACAATCGACGTCCTTTCCTTAGTCAATGTTTAAATTTTATGGCTGAGATGAAATGTAGAGACACCTTCCTCTTAATACCACATATCTCAATTGATATTCTCTCATCATCTAAACAAAGCACCTTTTTCTTGAAACAATCTATGAAATATCGATGAGCTTCTAGCTAGTCCATACCATTAATTAAATCATGCATCCTCATAGTAGTGATGTACACATTAATCCTAGTTGCACACACCCCTGGGCCTATAAAACATTTCTCAACACTAGATCCTACTACTTTATTTACCCCAAAATCCATCTTGACATGTTTGAAATCATCATTCTTGTAAGTTGCCAACCCACATTTTTCTATTGCATATGGTGAAATGAAACTATGTGTTTCACCAAGATCAAACAACATTTTAATTTTGACATTTCTTATTTTACAAGATGGCTCCACCATAGTGTATTTATGTTCAACCTGACGATTATTAACCACTGCATAAATTTGGTGGTTATTGCTTTCCTTCCCCATCAGAGCCTTCCCTTCACTATGTATGGTGTTGGATTGTGACTCTAGGTAGTCATGCTGATAATGAATTCCCTTACAAGCCCAACATTCAATGTGGGACATAATTTGCATGTGTTTCTCTGGAGACTTATGAGATTAGTTCCTCCCCTTGGAACCCCCACCCCTGCTAATAGATTCTCATGAATGCCTTGTATTCTCATGAGTCACAATGATTCTTGAGATGTTACACTCATTTCCATTGAAACACTTGTTGCAACAACTCTGGGTGAAATTTTGTTTCCATAAGGGGATGGCCTAGAATTTCCTCCCTTGGAGAAAGTCCCACAGGACTTCCCCAAAAATCCCGACTTCAATGGAATGTAATATCTTATGCCCCCTCTCTAATCCCATTTGATATCCAAAATTTCTTCTGCATAATGGGAATTTTCAATTGCTTCAACAACTTAAGACAATTTCCATATTCACACAAGGGCCCTTATCTTATGATTCATTATGTACATAAAGCAATCTTCCTGACACTAATCAGTGTCCACATATGAGACATATGTTACAATTTACATGAATATTATTGTTAGTTAGACTCAGTGAAAGAGTCAAAATTGTTAGGTCAACAATAGTGTTTTCGGGCACATGCTTTTTGTGATCTATGGTTTTAGATCCCATGGATTACATGTTATGAAATACTTTAAAAGGCTAGTGATAATCCATTGTAATGTTTCAAGAGTTGAGCAATGAAGGCTCACTTGGATGAGCCAAGAGGTAAGTCGACTTGGATGGGTTTAGTCAAGGAACTAATAGATCTTGTTGGGTTCTCCTTTTTGTCATAAAAACCTTCATGCACACCTTGGTTTTACTACTCCTTTCCTCCATTTTTGGCATTTTGTACCTATTTTCACTAAACCCAGGATTAATAAAGGATCTAAAAGGTAAATTGTTAGTTTTGTTTCTACTTTATATTTAATAAGAAAAATTGTCAAATTCTTGAGTTTTTATTAGCATTATTACCATAAATGTTTTTTTCCCGTAATTTCTCTGATCTTAGCATATTTGCAGGTCGAATTAGAGAAAATGATAATATGGGTTTTGTTGTCATCATTTACACCATGTTTCATGAGATTTTGGAGAGTGGGAAAATTCCCATAAGTCGCAGGTCAACGCTGGTCAAACACATGGATTCCACAAGAAAAAGAATAACAACAAGAATATAATTTGATTTCCTCACGATTTCTGGAGCAAATCTCTCATTTGAGGTGATCCGAAAATGGGTCGAGTACTACTCTCCCCAGTGTTTACAATGTGAGGATCTTTAAATTGACTGTCTTATATAGGTTTTATTGAGCACGTTCGTTCATTTATTATAATGCATAAAACACATAAACATAAGTAAATGAACATAGAATATAAAAAAACACATGAAGGAAAATAAGAGAGAGACAACCAATGTTGATAATAGAGTTCACCCCTCCACCTCTGGGGCTACATCTCTGGACCTACTCCAACTGGAATGCAGATCTTCTATATTCCTTCTTCAAAGTGAGCTCTCAAACCTCTCTTACATTCAAGCACTATGGCTCTTCATTAGCTCAACACTATGGCTTTCAATAGCTAAGCACTCTCTCCTTTTTCCTCCCAACATGGCTCATATAAGGAATATATATAGTTTTTCCTTACTCACTCTCCAACTAAGAGCATTAATTACAAGATCCACAATTGTAAGATCTGATTACAAAGAAGGAAAAAACAAGATCCTTAAAAGTAGGATCTTCAACCATCTTAGGCTCAAAAATGGAAAAGTCTCAAAACTACCCAAAGACTTTCCAACCATGCCCTTGATTCTCTCAACCTACAATTGAGAAAAATGGAAAATTGGTGTGAGGTGGTTTCTCACATGAAAACCAATTTCCATAATTAATAAATGAATAATATGTGAGACAAATTTTCTCTCACAAATATTAATCATTTTAATTACAAGTGAATAATAATAATGTATGAATTATTAAAGCTCATAAAATGCATAATTAAATGCATGAGCACTTCATAAAAGAATTAATCAAACTAATATGAAAAATGCATGAAGTATTTTTCCCACAAATGCATAATTAAATGCGTGAGAAATAAAACTCAAGAAAACATCATTTTAATCCACTTAAACACTTTTGTCGCCACCTTAAAATCAACATGGAGCAAATTAAGAAGTTCTTTCACGTGCGGAGATCCATTCGGATCACACCTCCCCACAAAAAAAAACTTTTGGTCTCCAAAAGTATCAACTTCAATCCATCATCAACTGCATGTAAATGTCTCTGAAAGACACATTCCCTTAAGACTCCTTCACCCACGTTCTTCGAAATTGGAACGCAACACCAACACCTGCAACTGTTGCAATGCAAATGCCTGAAAAAGGCACATCCCCTCAAGACTCTTTCACTTATGTTCTTCGAAATTAGAATGCAAACGCCCACATCTTCTTAAAATTGCAACCTGTAATTGATGATACCTGGATCTATGACTAATCATACCTATTTACATTTTTTTTTTTTACACCCTTGCCAAGAGTTTATAACCACACTCATTGGTCAAGTTTACATGAAAATGCCAAAAATAGGCTTAGGCAAAAATTCCTCAATCAACTTTTTACAAAGAAGCCAACAAGGCTTAATGCGCAAAAATGCGCCTTTCACTCTTCCTCACGTAAGAATGGATAAACAAGCCTTTTTCAATTCTTCATAATCATCTTTACATCAAGTTTTAATGGAAATTATGGCCTTTACATGGCATTTACAACAATTTACATGCCAATTTTGAAATTCCAAATGGAAATTACATGATAATTCAATGTGCCAATAATGTGCATAAGATGGGAAAACGATACCCTCTCTGCGCTCGGATTTCATGGATTTTTCTGTGCTCGATTTCCAAGATATTTTATCAGCAATTTCTCTAGAAACAACAACTTCAAATATGAACTATACAGAGAAGGCAGAGGCCACTTTTTTTGATCAGTTAGTTTGCCAATTGGAGATGGTGAATTGCTTTCTGTTCTATTTGTTAACAATTCTAAAGCACCTGGAGCAAAAAAAAAATTCTTCCACGTTGCTTTCAGTTGTCTCCTGGTTCCCTAATGCAGCTGCAACCATCAATGTTGGACCAACAATGCGTAATGCCACTAAATGTCTGCCTTTTAACTTCATTGTATGTCTCAAAGATAAAGAAAGAGCCCAAAGGTTTCTTCCAGGGCCACTGACAGGAAATCTTGTGTTCAGTGATGATGGAAAATCCACTAGGTATGCAAGGCTTACTTATTGAGCTCCCTCAACAGTTACAACTACACCCTCAGCCAAAATCAAGTGTTTCAAACTTCCAATGTTGTTATTATCCGGCATAACCAACTGCAAGTTATCAACTTCCTCAATCCACACCTCCAGCGGCCCCTCCATCTGAAACGATAGAAGCACCGCCTCCACCGCCAAATTAGCGAACTCCATCAAACCCCTAAATGAATTCTCCCCATCAACTGTCATCTCCGTTCCCCCTGAATACCTCGAAGAAGTTAATTCATCGACAAATCTGGTAGGGAAAACTTTCTCGCCCACTTGCACTTCTATCTCGTAGCTCTGCGTCTTGCCAACTTTAGCCCCCGCGGTGTCTATGTTGAACACAACAACTTCCTCTGAATTCCAGTCTTGCACTATGGATATCACCTAGATAACTTTCGAGAGTGAATTCAGAGAAGGGACCGAGATTTTATCCTCGGTCGAATTGCTGGAGGTTGCGAGTGAAATCGGTGCAAATACCACTGAAAACCAAATGAAAATCCATGGACAGAACATCATCATCTTCTTATTCTTTCTTGCTTCACAACAATGAGGGAATGAAGAGGCACGGGCAGAGGTCATTCTTTCCAAACTCAACCCAGAGAAATTCATCAATGGTAAAGAATATGTCGCCAACAACTTCACTCGCGGCCATTATACCATCGATAAGGAAATCGTGGATCTGTGTCTGGATCCAATCTGCAAGCTGGCAGACAATTGTACAGGCCTGCAGGGTTTCCTAGTCTTCCACCCTGTGGATGGTGAAGAACTTGGACGAATGGCTTAGATCGCTGCCTACTATTCTGAACTTTACCATGAATATGATGGACGCGTTTTTAGGATCTCTGAGGATCTTCACAAGGAATTCCAAGTCGACAAGATCGGATTTCAATATCGCCAGCTTCTCATCAAGAGATTGCTCAGAATTGCCACCGAAGATAACGAATAGTTTATGCTCAAGTTCCGCAATGGGATCGAAGTTTGTTTCGAGCACTTGAACCTGGATGGGATTCGATTCTTGTGGACTGTCGAATAAATGCAGTAGACTTCTCACGGGCACCTCTGAGGCAACTGAGGTTTGTTTTCACAGGATCCATGGCAGAGCCAGTGAGAGATGACTCCAAGACCTTAGAAAATCAACCCTCTGTCGATACTGAACCCATGTAAATCCATGGAGAAATTTCTTCGGTTGAAACCCCAGTGGACGACGGTCTCAAATATTCTGAGAACTTGAATGCGAGCATAGAGGCGTTGCTGTCTTCATCGGCTGCTCTTGAGAATTCAGTTGCGACTATCGACCAGATCCAAGATAAGAAGCAACTTTCTTATCCAGAGGTCGTTTGGCGCGATTTTCACGCCGTTGGATTTCTCTCGTCCAGCCCTTCGCTCTGATACAACTTGATCTGAAAACGGGTCAAGTACTACTCTCCCCAGTGTTTACAATGTGAGGATCTTTAAATTGACTATGGCTTATACAGATTTTATTGAGCACGTTAGTTCATTTATTATAATGCATAAAACACATAAACATAAATAAATGAACATAGAATAGAAAAAAACACATGAAGGCAAATAAGAGAGAGACAACTGATGTTGATAATGGAGTTCACCCCTCCACCTCTAGGGCTACGTCTCCAGACCTGCTCCAACTGGAATGCAGATATTCTATATTCCTTCTTCAAAGTGAGCTCTCAAAACTCTCTTACATTCAAGCACTATGGCTCTTCATTAGCTTAGTACTATGTCTTTCAATAGCTAAGCACTCTCTCCTTTTTCCTCCCAACATGGCTCACATAAGGAATATATATAGTTTTTCCTTACTCACTCTCCAACTAAGAGCATTAATTACAAGATCCACAATTGTAGGATCTGATTACAAAGAAGGAAAAAACAAGATCCTTAAAAGTAGGATCTTCAACCATCTCCAAACAAAATGGAAGAGTCTCAAAACCACCCAAAGACTCTTTATTCATGCCCTTGATTCTCTCAACCACAATTGATAAAAATGGCAAATTGGTGTGAAGTTGTTTCTCACGTAGAGCAATTTCCATAATTAATAAATGAATAATAATGAGACAAAAACCAATTTCCATAATTAATAAATGAATAATATGTGAGACAAATTTTCTCTCACAAATATTAATCATTTTAATTACAAGTGAATAATAATAATGTATGAGTTATTAAAGCTCATAAAATGCATAATTAAATGCATGAGCATTCATAAAAGCATTAATCAAACTAACATGAAAAATGCATGAAGTATTTTTCCCACAAATGCATAAATAAATGCGTGAGAAATAAAACTCAAGAAAGCATCATTTTAATCCACTTAAACACTTTTGTCACCACCTTAAAATCAACATGGCACAAATTAAGAAGTTCTTTCATGTGCGGAGATCCATTTGGATCATGAGGTTTGATCTAGCATTATTAGGAGGTTGTTCAGATATGTTATCCATCTAAGAGAGATATTAGGCCAGATTAGTTACATTTTCTCATGTATAAATATGCCAAAACTTCAAGGCATTGAAGAATCCAAATTTGGAAAAATTCTGAACATATTGTAGTTGACTTTATCAATATTAAGTCTCTGATTTTTCTCCATTTGATTTACTAAGTTTGTGCAAGAGCCAAATCTTGGAAGGGTCCCCTTGAAATGGTATATGCAACAGTTGTACATTGTTGTACAAATATTGTATTTGCTTCTTCTTTGATTGTTGTGTGCTGGTAAAAAAAATTTGTCTCTATTTCTTTTAAATGGTTCTTTTATTTTTAGTTATAATTGCAGAAATTTTCCCTTTTGAAAATAGCATTTAAATGAATCTTGAAACCCTCTCTTGAAATTTTCCCTTTCGAAAATAATGTTTAAATGAATCTTGAAACCCTCTCTTGATCCATAATTTGCATAAGTCTAAAAGAGTATTGTTGTGAAGTCACGACTGTTATGACAATTTCCTTTTACAACCTGTTTTTCCACCATTGAAGACTATGAAAAATATTGGTAAAAGAGATTAGCATTTTTTTTTCATTTCCTTCCCTTACAATTTATGAATTCCATAGTGAAAACAAAGTATTGTTGTAGAGGCTATCCATTGTTGAGTTAAATTTATTTCACAGTTACTAGAGTATCATTGTAAGGGACTTCATCACCCTACAATATTTCTTTACACCATTGAACTGTGATAAATGAAACTAGTCACTAGAAGAAGCTAAAATTCACCCTACAATCTTATTTTCAACCAAGAAAAAATGTGGTAACTAAATTGAGAGGATTTAGCATTTCTTGAATCTTTTACTTTCTTAGATGAATAACAAATTATTTAAGGTCATGGTCAAGTTGAGTCTTGTCACATAGTTTCTTTCATTTCCTTGAAACAAATTTCCTTTGTGACCTAATTGTCTACCATTGAGGTTGTGAGCATTTGAAGAATTAGTTCTTGTTCCTTTTGAAAACTAGTTTATAAACGATTTTTTGTAGTGTTTCTTGAAAGTGTTATTTTAGAGTTAAGATTGATTTTAAGACTATTATATTCACATATAGTGACGTGCCTCTAATATTACAAACCCTGGATTGATACTTTAATGTCTTAGTTTATATAATTGAATCAGTGAGCTGACAAATCTATTAGCTAGATTTTTCTCGGTTTGGGTTTTCCAGATAAATATCGTTCATGAGTTATGTGTTGTTTCTATGTGCTTGGTTATTTTAATTTCTCTCACATATTTGTTTCCTTTCATGTGGTATCAGAGCTTTCATCTGGTATCATAGAAAGCCAAACTTGAACTCTCCGGCGAGAGTGGTTTGATGATGGGAGCCATGGAGAGAGAAACAAAGAATGTGATTGAGGCTCGAGCAAGAGAATTCGGTGGCAACAAAGAAAATATCCAGATCATTAGCTTGCATGATGGCATCGATCTTGGATATGATAGCGTCGATATTTTTCTGGGAGGCGTGGAAGTGTGTTTGGATGATGATCCTGAATGAACTAGTGCACAGTTGGGGCTTGGATTTTATTTTCACTGATGTGTGGGTGGCACAAAGACAAGCAATGTCAAGGCCAGAGGATGGTGGCATAAGCGTCGAAATAGAAATAATGAAAAACATTATTATTACAATGGATTTGAAAATATTTATTGCATGTAAATGGGCATATGAATGTAAGACATGGTTAGGAATGCATACCCTAGGTAACTTACTAGTAAATTCTAGACACATACATAGGTGATAGGGGGGAGCTTGCAAGATTCCCAGAAACCCTTTTATAAACTTTGAGGGGGGATAAGGCATGGAGATGATCGGTGCAAAATCACTTGGTCATCTTGGATGGATTTGGTCATGGGAAACCCCAAATCAATTTTAAATGGAGGAATGTTAAGTTAAACTTGGCTCGATGAAAGAGTCAAAGTTGTTGGCTCAACAATAGTGGTTTCAAGAACGTGGTTTTGGTGACCCGTGGTTTTAGAGCCCATGTATTGCATGTTATGAAATTATTTAAAAGGTTGGTGATACTCCATTGTAATGTGTCGAGAGATGAGCGATAAAGGCTCACTTGGCCAGAGTCCAGATTGGCTAAGTTTAGTCAGGGAACTAATAGATATATTAGTTGTTTTTTTCCTAATTTGGGTTTTCCAGATAAATCTCAAGCATGATTTATGTGCTTGGTTATTTTAATTTCTCTCACATGTTTATTTCCTTTCATGTGGTATCAAAGATTTCATTTATCTCATATTCCTCCACTATTCGGTCTCCCTAAACCAAGGCATGAAAGGATCCTTCTTACTCCTCTTCATAGAATGTGGGTAGGTACTTTCTTCAAAACCTTTCTTCAAATAATTCCCATGAGATGGTGTTTGAAGAGATATGCAATTGTATTTCAAGGTTTCCCCACCAATTCAAGGCACTATCTCAAAGAGGGGAGATGGTTATTTTGGCATTTGAGGTTGAGGCATAATATCATAAAGAAAAGAACCTTGTCATGCCCTCCAACCATGCCTTAACACATTCACCTATGTGGTCCCCTTAAAACTTAAAGAGCTTCCTTTTCTGAATTTCCCTAGTAATGACATCAACAAGAGGTCCTCGCTCTAAATTCCTTGACACTTCTAGGCTACCCTCCCTAGATGATAATGACTCCACTTCCACACCCATTTCTAGGTGTCCTTTTAGCATCTCATTTATAACCTCCAGAGAGTGCAAGATGATATCTATCTCAAGAAATGGTGGTGGTAGTGTTGGTGTTGATGGCCCTTACAGTGGCTTTCCCTGAACTTGATTTCCACATGTCCTAACCATACTAATTCTCGAATTCCCTGATTCTACATCACAACCCAAGGTTCATTAGTAAGGGTTTAAGTCACAATGCTATGTTCTATACACACACACACACACATGTATGCATAGGTGTAAGTTTCTTTTACATTCTCTCATAACAAGCATATCACTTAAGGCAAGGTGAATATAGGTTAAGGGGGGACAAATACGACTACATAGCTCTATTATTTTCTTTAGGTACCCTAATATATCCTTCACTTTGTCAGTTGCACCAACGTTGCATTAGGACCCTTTGGTGCATACACTCGCCTTTTACCCTTACTTGGACATGTTATCTAAACAAATATAGTATAAATATTCATAGTAACAACCCCTTTTTATTTATTTATTAATTATTATTATTATTCTATTTATATTATTATTATTATTGGTTTATACACGCACACCCTTTTTTTAAATAAAAAATGGAATTTTATATAACTTGTATATAAAATATTATCCAATTTTTTTTTGTTTAAGCCCCTTTCTCAAACCTTTTATTTTAAAATATTTTTTTAATAAATAAATAATAATGAATAAACAAAATATATTTTTTTTTAAATTACATGAATCATTTATATAATACCCATTTTTTTACATATATAAAATAATTATAAATAAATAAAAGATGAAATAAACTAAATAGCATGCAATCATTTTTTTAAGAAACACATGGCCTTGCATAAGGCCCGCATTCCTCTCCTTCCACATTTCTTGTTATTAAATAATAATAATAAATGAAATAATATAGTAAACAACCCCCCACTTCTCCATTTGTTCCTCATTTGTGTGTGTGTGTGTGTGTGTTTTCTCTCTACATGGGGAGGTGGGAGAGACGACAACTTACTACATTGTGGTTGGAGGGGCTCAATCTTGTCTTCTTGCGGGCTAAGGGCCTTCCGATACACGAGCGGCATGGTGAATACTTGGCTCGGTTAGTGAGTGCACAATGTAGTGAAGGGGAAATGTCCTGCACGTGGGTGGAAATGGTGGAAGTGTGACCTGGATGGTGATCTTAGCTCCTCCACTTACCAGTTGTATTTGATCTAATTTTCTATTGTAAAATGCATTTTAAGCATAAAAATTTAAACATTTCAAGATAGTTGTCAAGGATAACATTCAACAAATAAATCCCTACAACAACTAACTTGTAAATAAAAGATTAAACTCAAGTGTTTATTCATAAGTTTATTTACAACAATTTATTCAAAATTTAATAGCAAGATTCATGGAGTAATAATGAGGAATACCTATGAGTATGCATAGTTTAGTCCAAGAGTGTAGCTCCTCATTAAATTTGGTTGCCCAACTGAATTTTAAACCTTCTGTATAGCTAGTAACAACCTATTTGGATCCATAACTCTAGGAAACATTGGGGTTTCCTAGCCCTCAGTGCCCAAATATCAAAGAACAACAACCAACCCACCACCAGCGTCTCAATAGCTCAACGATTAGTATCTTTCCGTTTTGATATATCTCACAGATATTAGTTTTGATGGTTCCCTTGCTTCCAATGGTTTTCATCCCTTCCAAAAACAATTCCCCTTGTCCCTCAATACATCCCCTTTAATATCCAAAAGTTCTTCTGCATAACGGGCATTTTCAACTACTTTGGAAACTTAAGATGGCTTCCACATTCAAATTTCACACAAGGGACCTTATTTTATGATTCAACCCATACACAAAGAAATATACCTAACGTTGATCGATGTTCATGTATGAGACATACTTTACTAATGCCTTGAATCTTGTCTCATATTCCTCCATTTTTCAGCCTACCTGAACCAAGGCATGAAATGATCCTACTTGCTATTATTCATAGAATTCAGCAAATTTCTTTCTTTGAAACCTCTCTTCAAATAATTCCCATGAGACACTGTCTAGAGTGAGATGTAACTATCTTTCAAGTCTTCCCAACCAATTCAAAGCATTATCTCGAAGTTGAAAGATGGTTATTTTTTCCTTTGAGGTGGAGACATGCTCTCTTAGTGCAAAGCACCTTGTCATGCTCTCTAACCATCCCTTGGCATGTTCCTCTGCACAGCCCCCAAAAAAATATGGGAGCTTAATTTTCTAAATTTCCATAGTAATTTTCTTGATAGGAGTTCCTCGCTCTAAGTTCATCAACCCTTCTAAGTTACCCTCCCTAGATGGCGAGGGTATTACTTCCACACCCATTGATGGGTGTCCTTTCAGCATATCATTTATAGCCTCTAGAGAACACAAGATGATATCTAGCTTGGGCGATGGTGGTGGTAATGTTGATGTTGATGGCCCTTGTGGAAGCATTCCCCAGCCCCAATTTCCACATGTCTTAACCATATTGATTATGAAATCCCCTGATTATGCATCACAGCCCAAGGTTCATCAATAAGGGTTTAAGTCACATTGCTAAGTTCTATTTATACACATGCACATGTATATGTAGGTGTAAGTTTCTTGTACATTCTCTCATAATGAGCATATCACTTAATTGAAGGTGGCTATAGGTCAAGGGGGGTCAAATAAGCATCTATAACTAAATTATTTCTCTAAGTACCATATTGTCTCCTTCACTTTGTCATTTGTGTCATTGCTACATTACAACCCTTCAGTGCAGGTACCCTCCATTTACCCCTACTTGGACATGCATATCTAAACAAATACTGTATATATATTCATTGTAACACTCCCCCCGCCCCCACTTCTTTTAAATTTTTATTTTTATTATTATTATTATTATTATTTACAAATACCCCTTTTTATAAAAAATAATAATTAAAAAAAACACTTTATATAAAATATTATCCAAAATTTTAAACCCTTTTTTCAAAAAAATTCTTGAAATCTATTTATAGTTTTTTTAATAATAATTAAAAAAAAACATATAGATTTTTAAAAAAATTACATCAACCTGAGTGGGCCTAATGGTTAATAACTTGTGCTTACTCTTAAGAGGTCACAAGTTCAAATCCAGAGGGGGTAGGGTATGTATACCTCCGTAGATTTACCATTCAAATCGTTGGGCAAAAAAAATAGATAAATAGATGATACACCCTTTTTTTTCCGAATATAAAATAAATAATATTAAAACAAATATTTAAAAAATAATGATAAATAACACAATCATTAAAAAAAAAATAACATGGACCTTTCTTGACCCCAGTTCTCCCCTCCACATTTCCTATCATTAAACTAATAAACACAATAAAATTTATATTGAACTAATGCTATGGAAAATTACATTTCAATTCACGTTTTAGAAAAATATAGTACATATAGAAATATGATAGAATAATAGAAATTTATAACACCCATTAAAGGGGTTAGAACATAGTAGGATGTCACACATGATATCAAAGCACCCTACTATGTTCTAACCCCTTTAACGAGTGTTATAAATTACTTTTTATTCTATCATATTTCTATTTGTAATGTGTTTTTTTTAATGTGAAATGAGATGTGATTCTCCATAACACTAGTCTAATGTAGAATTTTTTTGTGTGTGATTTGCTACTGTAAAAATGCATATTAAGCATACGAATTTAAACATTTCAAGATAGTTTCCAAGCATAACATTCAACATGTAAATCCATACAACAAATAACTTTTTAAATAGAAGAATAAACTCAAGTATGTACTCATAAGTTTATCTACAACAACTTACAACAATTTATTCAACATTTGATAGGAAGATTCATGGAGTAACTAAGAGGGATATCTTTGAGTGTGTCTGATTTAGTCCAACAGTGTATCTCCTCAATAGATTTGGATTCCCAACTAGATTTTTAACCTTTTATCCAACTAGGAATATCCTATCCAACTCTCTAACTCTAGGAAACCTTGGTGTTTCTTATCCCTCTGTGCCCAAAGCTCCAAGAACAACCAACCCACCATGAGTATCTCAATAGCTCAATAATTATACTCTCATTTCTCTAATAGAACTCACGTAATGAGTTTTGATATTTCTATTGCTTCCAATAATTATCCTCCCTTCCAAAAACAATCCCCCCTCTCCCTCGATAGATCCATCGCCTTATCCCATTTCCACCCCCCTTTCTTAGGTCTCCTAAACAACCGTCATTAATAGTCATCAATCACTTCTAGATATTTGGGAAGAGTAAATTAAACTAAATATTCGATAAATTCAATAAAATAATTAAAAATAGAGTTGTGAGTCCTCATTCTCATGCAATCTTATAAACAAAACTTCACTTTTTTCCCTTAAATTCATGGCAACCACCAATTATTTAATACACCATGGAAACCAATGAACCAAGTCAAGGAGGACATTTAATGCTACTAGATATTTACCTTTGCAATATAATTTTCCATAATTATTCAACTATTAATTTAGTTAATAACCTAGTTCAATAACTAATACATCAAGTAGTTGTACTAGTGTATATATGTGCAACACATGTATGCATAGCTAGTGTACACATAACTTGCACATGTACTAATGATAAACAATTATTGTCTCTAATGCATAATTCTTGTATTTTCACAACCAAGTATGCAGTACAATAAATCCATAAATGCATCATTCAATAATATTTACTAAAAAAATTACAGTAATTCATTAGTCATTGATCATCACATCTAATGCATAGTTCCTATGTGTTCTCATCCAAGCATGCAAGACAACAATTTCTTTAAACACAACATTCATAAATCTTATTAAATGAGTCAAAATAATCCAATATGAGTTGAACATTACACCGAGATCGTCATAAATGAATTAAGAAAGTAGTTAAAACACAAAAGAGAACCAAGTAAGGAATCAAGTTTGCATTTCTAACTCCCAATAGCCTACTATGAATCACCTTTCCTCCCTACCCTATTCCCATATTCCACATCCTATATTTTCCTCTATTGGACTATGTTGGAGCGTCAACTACATTAACTTAACCCCATATAGAACCCATAAAAAAAGTGCCAACTATCTCAACCAAACTTCACCAACAGGCGACTAGAAATCAACATCACATATCTAGGGGATCGTGGCTTAACTCGACCCTCCCATGACTCCAGGTTTTGGAGGATAAAGATTTCCAACACTTCCAGCCCTCTTGATAGAACTAGGATCAACACCCTATCATTGACCATACTATGTCGTTGTTGTCATTCTTAAATATTTGTCATCGAATAATCAATTTGGTCAACTATGCTTCCTGTAAAACTTTCATTTTCCCAAATATCATAGCAATGTATTGAACCAATAATTAAACAAAAAAATAATTCTTCATCACATACCATTTATCTTCCATTGTCCATGAAATCCATGTCACTTTAGTATCACACTTATGTGAATATCACTTAACCCATTCAACCTGTAGGTTAGTTTCTTAAAACACAAGATCATTTATAACTATATAACTACCTATTTGTGATTGTCAAGTTATTTATCAACAAACAATGTAAACAAACTAGTTTATTTACCTTGTGCATGGTACCTATTGATTCATTACAACATATCATCTATACTAGTATCCACATACCAAAAAATTTCATTTAAATCTTGTGTGTTAGAAGTAAATTTCACAACAACCATCATTAATGACATAAACAATAACTATATATAACTTTTGCATATAAGTAGGTCCATGTGTCCATACAATAAAATTCAATTGTTCTAATGGATTTCCCTGAATAATAAGCAAAGAATAAAAAATAGTTCATAATGCAGTTTCGTTGCCTAAATCAAAATGGAGCGTTACAAGAGAGCCCATAAGAGTATCTCCCTTAAGAGACTATTTTAGAGGTAGCCAAGGCCAATGGGTTTTTTTTGGCTTATTTCCATGGTTAACATTTTGAGGGTATCAATGTTGAGGAACAATTTGGAGGATTGGTGTTGGGATGGTGCAAGTCCCTATAGTTCAAGAACACCACTTTCCTTCCTTCAACAATTTGTGCAAAATTGTATTCCCATTAGTTAGGTAAAGCCCTTAATTTCATTAACATTTATGGGCCTTTTTAAATGAGGAAATAGTTTTGGGATGCTTATTTTTATGATCCTATAGTAGGGAATGATAATGTCCATAGGGGGAAGACATGGCTTTCATTTTGAATTGAGGTGAAGTGTGGGGAAGAATGGAATAAAAGATCCCTTGGATGATATTTCACTCCATAAGACAGAGGAATCAAGCCTTTGTAACTTAGAAGCCTTAATCTCTAAGCCTACAAGGAAAAATAATCGTTTAGGTCTAGGGAGGATTTCAAAATTATTAGATAGATTTCTTTAGGGTAAAAATGTGATTGTTGAAGCAGAAAAAAAAAAAACATGGATTGGATATGGAGGAGTTCCTAGTCATGTCCCATTTTTTCTCCAAATTGGGAGGGAAGAGAAAACCTCTAGTCCCACTTAAGTTTAATCCATTTTGTCTCGAAGACTTGGAATTTCTAGAATTGGTTTAGGATGAGTGGAAGCATTATGATGTGGGTCTTGAGGCCATTGTTATGTTTTATTTTAATGATAACTTTAAACGAGTAAATAAGAGAAGTATTGAATGGGCCAAGGTAAACTACAAAGATTCCTAAAGTCATATTTGCAAAATTGAAGAGGAGATCATGCTTATTTAGGTCCAATGTGAGTGGAATATTCTCAAAAGAAGGTTAGATTACTATAAGTTATTGGAATCCAACAAAAGGAGATTATGGATTGGGAGTGTTGTAACAGATATTGAAAATTTTCTCTACTCATTGTTTTCATCCCAATGTGTTTGAGAATCGCATCAAACTTATTTCCAAATTATCTCTAACTTGCGTCAGATTGTTGATGGAAGCTATAGCTGAATCTTAAGAATGGTGGGCTTGCACCTGGCGTTTGCAATTTACATGCGAATTTTAGGAAAAGGAGGTCAGTTTCGATACCTACACACAACAACAACACTATACACCACCCTACACAACATTGAATGCTACGCGGTGGATATTGTCTTAGATGGTTGGTGAATTCAGTGGAATCTCAAAACTATGCTCAAATATTTCGATCTCCAAGATTGCAATTAATCACAGCTGTTGTTTTGCTTGCCCTTCGGATTTGCCATTGAATTTAAAAGCATGAGCAAGAGAATGATCATGGATCTTTTTCAGCTAGGAGTCTAGGCTACCATTTTCATCTATTTTAATTATTCATGTTTCTTCTACTATATGCTCGTTTCCAGTATTTGAGACGTATTTGAGGTTTTGCAGTAATGGGGATCAGCTGTTTAAATTCTAACACATCTTCATGGCTCCCTTGTTTAGCTGTTGTTGTTACACATTGTTGTGTTGGAGTAATTTTTGGAGAGGCCGAGCCCGAGGTTACTTCCATGTTTATATTCGACGATTCTCTAATCGACAATGGCAATAACAACTATATAGACAGCATTGCCAAAGCCAATTTCTTACCTTACGGAATAGATTTCCTTGAAGGCTGTCCTATTGGAAGGTTTTGCAATGTCGGGACGACTGTTGATTTTATAGGGCAATTTTTGGGGCTACCTCTCATTCCTGCATACCTTGACCCATCTACAAAGGGTTCAGCAATCCTAAATGGAGTGAACTACGCTTCAGCATCTGGAGGCATTTTGGACGAGACTGGCCAAAACCTCATTGGGCGCATATTGTTCAATCAGCAGATTGAAAATTTTGAGAAGACGTTGGAGGATTTGACATTTCAGTTGGGAAGTGTTAGAATGCAGTGGCACCGCTCTGGCCTTATTGCATTATGGCGTTTCTCAGAAGAAAGCACTGCAAGAAGTAGCTTACCAACTATTCTATCTGATAATACAAAGGAATCATCCATACGCCACTTTTCAAAGCTATTAGTAACGGTTTAAAGGAGCTGGCAGAGCATCTGGCAGTTGCAGAATTCCATGAAGAAGCGTTGGAACACTTCAAAGACCAAAACCGACATTTTGTTTGCTCTCCCATTCAAACAGTGGGAGACATCAGGATCATACTCAATCTATTTCGGGCTTCCCTCCTTGCCTTTCCCAGGGAAAAGGTTATGGAAGAGGCTGAAACATTCGCCAGGAGATATTTAAAAGAGACGATACAAAATATTCCACCATCCAGTCTTTCCCGAGAGATAGAATACATTTTGGAATTTGGTTGGCAGTCAACTATACCTAGATGGGAAGCAAGGAGTGTTATATATATATATGGACAGGACACAGATAGTCCATGGATGACATATGACATGCCGAGTAAGAATCTCTTAGAACTTGCAAAATTGGAATTCAATATCTTGAACTCCTTACAACATATCGAGCTACAATTTCTTTCAAGATGGTGGAAGGATTTAGGTTTGTCTCAAATGAAATTCACTCAGCATCGCCCTATGGAATATTCCACCATGGCCTCTTGTATTGTGATGGAGCCGAGTCATTCTGCATTCAGATTGTGTTTTACAAAATTGTGTGAAATCGCCACTTGTCTCGACGACGTGTACGACACATACAGGACAATTGACAAGCTTGAACTCTTTACAGCAGCAGTTAAGAGATGGAATCCATCGACTATAAGTGCCTTCCAGGATATATGAAAAGTGTTTACATGATGTCGTACCAACTTGTTTCTGAAATGGCACGAGAGACGGAGGAGACACCAGGCCGAGATACTCTTGACTATGCTCGAAAGGCTTGGGAAGCTATAATTGATGCTCATATGCAAGAAGCGAGGTGGATCGCGAGTGGTCATATCCCAACCTTTGAGGAATACCTGAAGAATAGCAAGGTTACTAGTGGTTTACAAATAGCGATATTGCCCATCCTCACGTTGGACGTACCACTTCCTGATCACCTCCCCTTGCAGGAAATTGATATTCCGTCCAGGTTCCATCAATTGGCCTCCTCCATCGATCGAATAAGAGGGAACCCAGAGCAGAGGAAAATGAAGCGACAGTCCACCTAGAGTGATCGGTCCTACACATTGGTTGGAAGTCTTCTCTGGTCCATCTACATATCTATTTGATTAAATCAGTGTGCAAAGCTTAGAGACTGTGTACATCCAGGGTAGCACTCTAATCAACATTCGGTGTCAGATTTTTTGAGGTTTCAAAGAAAAATCAAACGCAAGGATAACACAAAGATTTATCCCAACTGAAAATACCCCACTTGTCAAAGATTAGTAATGGAAGCGCATCCGGCAGTCGCAGAGTCCGGAGAAGACAAACCGTTTCATATTTCCCAGAACACAAAGAAATTTATTTTAGATTTTTCTTTTAAAAGACTGATTGATGTAACAGAAACGGAGGGCGAGATGGGGAAAACCTCTTTGGAAGAGGGGTCCCTTTTGTAAACCGAATTTTTTTGTAAGCCAAGAATGGAGTAATACAGAAGACATATTTACTTGAGACTATGAGATTCATCATGATCGATTTTTTCAGTATGTTCTCCCTGTTGTTATTATCATATTGTTTATTTCTTCCTCATTTTAGCTGTGTTAAATTTGTTTGGAATTCATTTTATATGCTCCTTACCCACAGTTGATATATATGTGTTGTTTTCTATGGTGACTGATCAGAATTCGTTCAAGATAAGCGCTCTACATCTAGTTATCAGTCTTCGTTTGTTTTCCTCTAATGTTGTAGTGAAAATTCATCCTTGATAGATGCTTTCACTGTGATCGCCTTTCCTTTTCTTTTTCTGCTACCGCATCATGATTATCAATAGCTGGAAGATAGACTTACTTTGCCTCATTTTCCGCAAGTTATACGATCACTGCTATTATCTCCTTTCTTCAGTTTTCACTTGACTCCATGCCCAATGGGTTGTTTCCCTGGTCTAACCCCCAAACTTTAAAAATCCAAAACCATCATTTACTCATAAATCTGCCCACCATTTCACGCTTACTGAAGATCATATTGTGACATTGTTCGAGAGATACCTCTCGGGTTGGGGGGGGAAGCTCCCAATCCAAAGTGGTTCGAAGTTTCCTCGGGATTGATTTGCATGCAACCCAAATTTCAGTTCCAAGAACAACAGGGAGGAATACAAATGGTACCAGAGGAGTAGAGTTATAGGGTTGGCCCAATGTGATAAAAAAAAAAAAAATTAGAGCCATGTAAAAATGAGAGAACAAAAATATCGTATGGAACATAAAAATGAAGAGGGTGAATTGGTCACCAAATTTAAATATAATGTTAAGGTAGACACCAATCAATTTAAAATTTTATTTAAGGAACCTTATGGAGCCAATATAGGAACATTTTGAATATGTATGTTTTCTTCAATAGACTAAGTAATCATGGAAAGACGAGAAGGTTCTAGGTGACATATACACCACCTTCCTACCCATGATACCTAACAAGGATGATTATGAGACCTTTGATGATTTTATACATTTATCTATATGTCATGTTGTTTATAATATCATTGAGAAGATAATATTCATAAGGCTTAAACACGTACTATCACCTACTATCTCATGTGATTAGTTTGGCTTCCTAAATGATAGGAAATTCCATGAAGCAATAGGTATTGCAAAGTAAGGAATCCACTCAATCAAGGTAAGGAAGCTTCATGCATTCATGATAACCGCGTTGGACCTTTCAAATTCTTGAGAGAAATTAAGTTGGTCATTATTATATTGATGTTACACATTAGATATAATTGTGAATTTGTTAATTGGGAGTAAGGTTGTTACTCTTATGTTTCCTTTTCATTACCCATTAATTTTTCTATCAGTTATTTCCTCCATCCCTCCAGAGGATTGAGGTAAGGATTTCCCCTCTCTTCTCTTGTATTCTTACTAATATACATGAGAGATCCAATGAAATCCTCAAAAGGATAACACTAGGTCGGAACATAATTTTAACCCATTTTTTATCCATTGATGATGTCTTACTATTTGAAGATGGTTCCATCGGAAGAGATGCTCAATTTTTTCACCAAGTCCTTTAGTTGTATTGTAAAGTCACTGGTATGGAGGTGAATGAAAATATCTTCCATTTATTTTCACAATTCCATATTGGAAAAATATAATGCCATAAAGGGTTCACCACCTTTTTAATGAGTGGATTTTCACTGAGGACTCAAATATATAGGTTTTTCCCTACAGGGAAATAAGAATGGGTTCCATGACTGGTTATGGCTCTACAATGACATTAAAATAAGAGTTTCATTAGTATATACCAAATGGATATCCCTTGGGGAGTGAAATAAGTTTTAGAGGCCATATTGGTGCACTAACACTCTCCTTCATGTGTTACTAAAGGGATTCTCAATCAAATAAGAAAAAATATATTTAGTTTCCTTTGGACTAGAAAAAAAGAGAAGTTGAACATGGATCTGGTGAGATGGGACAAACTAGAAATGCCAAAAAAGCTCAAGGATCGGTGGCTCAAGAAATGTTTTCTCTTTGGTAACATGTTTGCTACAAAGAGCCTCTGGAGATTATTAACTAGCGAGGGCAAGTAGCAGAGAATGTTAATACAAAAGTATGTAGAGACTCCCACTCTTAAAAATGGATTAGAAACCCTTTCAAGAAGGCTCAAAATGCCTCTATAGTTTGGAAATATTTGATTCTATCTATCTCGTTGGTACTAGATCACATGGAAAATTGGAAATGGGACTTAAATTCACATTAGAATTGACCCCTAAATTTAATATGGAAATGGACACAATACATCCATAATTAATAATATTAGACACAACAACATATTCTCTTTCTTTGATTCACAATGAAGCAATGACACTTTTTGAAGAGAATGCTAGAAGTCAGTAGAAGATATTGCTTTGATGTGATATCAAGCATTGGAGTGGCTTGGTTATACTCAATGGCTGACTCTAGTGTTGTTAAAATTCATGATGAAGAGGATCCTCTACTTTGGTCCAAAAACCCCATATGGGGTAGCTACATATGGATATTGGGGTACACAATGATGTTTATTGAAGGTTGGGTCATCGAAGAAAAGTGGTGGTGGTCCAATATTTGGTGCATCAAAGCCCCACTAAAAATGAGATTTTTTATGTAATGTCCCTTTCCAAATAGGAGCTCTAGAGAGGAGGCTTAATGGTCTAAACCGTCCCGCTAGACTATATCCAGGGCCAAAGAGGGGTAAACAAGGTTACTATAGGTCACTCCAGTCATAGGTGTTATTTTTCGTAAAGTGGCATTGAGCTAAAAAGGGTTAAAAGCGCTTTTAAGTCATTATGAGCTAAAAATAGAAGTCAACAATGAATTAGGGTTTCAACAGTGATTTAGGGTTTTGGAAGTCAACAGTGAATTAGGGTTTTAGCATGATTTAGGGTTTTGGAAAGATATAAAGGAAGGGTCAATGACCTAATTTATTATTATGCAGATTATGACTTGTCATTGAGGAGAGAGGCGCATCTCAGGAGAGATAGTTCAGTGGATTCCAGGAGGAAGACACCAGTTGGTTTGAGAGACACACCCTAGTCCCCGGGAAGATCACACAGATCTTCCATCATTCTTCAGCAGCAGTTACACAGTGTTCAACAGCAAGGGCGCAGCTCCTGAGAGGGTTTTTAGTCGACTTATCCCATCCAGGGAGAATTCTGAGATTTCCCTCACACCCATTTGAGAGGAGGGCAAGGCACATATTTTTCCTAGTTCCTCATCATATTTTGACGGAGGAATCAACTGGGATGCATTTTCCAGACTTGGACATGCAACACTTTTGGCGGGCACATTTGGGGTTCTAGAGAGAGCATCAGACCAGATTCAGGGAAACCCTTCTGACCCATTTCCCAGTAGACCAAGGCAGTCATTTTGAGACATATCTCATCCGATTTATATGGTGGAATCACTAGGATGCATTTTTCCAGAAGAAGAGGGGTGCATTCCCCCAGGGGTATCCATTCGGGGTCCAAATTCATCAGCAGAGGGGTCCGACAGATACCAGTACTAAGGACTAGAGCAGGTCGCATCATTTGGGATAGTTTCCAGGCCATTCTAAGAAGTATATCTCCCAGGGAAAACTTTCCAGAATTCCAGCAGTTACCGTCAGAGATGCCATAGTCCCAGTGCATCCATTGATTCCGCAGTGCTCCCATATTCCGGGTATTATCTTTTAGTTGCTTATTTGTATTATGGCTAAGATCCTTTGTATTTTGATCTAGTCGAGAATTGTCAGTTTATTCAACTGCATTCGACCATTTTGTATCCATAGAGATATCATAATACAAACTTTGCAGTCCTTTATCACATTTATTATTTGTATGACCATTTATATGATGTAAACAATTGATCCTACACACACACTAGCAGTGTTTCCTATACTAGCCAAGTCAGGAACATTATAGTGGTATTAGAGATTTAGTCATGCCATCATGTGACTAAAGACAATGAGTGCAGCAGAAGACCTAGAGGGTCATGAAGACGTAGGTGACGAATATGTCACTTACATCAGGCATAAGGAAAGAAGGCATAGGCCTGATTTTCCCCCTTTTCCTCCTAGCTCAAAGGAAGAGGAAGAGGCACACAGAGAAGCAGAGAGAAGGGTAGAGCGTGAGGCTGAGCGTGAGGCAGAGAGGATGCTAGGAGATAGATATGAGCAACTAGAGGGTAGTGGCAAGGCCCCCGTAGATCTAGATATAGCTTTCATGTAGGTTATCAATGATATGTTAGCTAGTCAATGGACCATGTCTCTTGGCACAGGTGGTTGATAGATTGGCTAGAGTGGGCACCCCAGACACACAAGTCCCACATGCAGCACAGGGGAACTCAGGAGCAGGAAGTAGACCCCAGTCACCCTCTCACACATACACCTCTGCGAGTAGGATTCCCAGACCCTTGTTTCCCAGTTTCCATAGGGCATCCCCGGTAGCAGCACCGCCACCGATAGCATAGAGGCCACCCACTCATGCAGACGACATTGTAGAGTATAGGAGGGAGAACGCAGCATTGGGTCATGAATTCCATTAGGAGATGACCTTAGTCGAGTACTATGGACTCAGACTCAGGAACCGCCCCAGAGAGCCATAGAGGGGAGGACCACAACAACAACAGGGGCATAACCTCGATTTCATCTGAAAAGTTGGGAAACTTGCCATCCCTTCTTTCGACAGATCGCCCAAATACACTACTAGAGCTTGGGTACAGAAGCTAGACACATATTACAAGATCAACCAGATGACCGAGATAGAGGCCATCAGTTTCGCGACCTTACACTTGGAGGGTGAGGCACATGAGTGGTGGTATCATGGACTGGTGACATTGGGTCACAGTGGCATCACCTCCTATAGGGAGTTTACAGATAGGCTCATGGACTGGTTTGACAGGAAGGATTCCGAGATACACTTCAGGGATCTAGCCTAGTTGAGACAAACTACCACAATAGAGGCATTCATCACAAAGTTCAGTAGGTAGCCGTGGCAATGAAAGATATATCAGAGCCCAGGCTGATTATGCTATTCACAGAAGGACTCACAGAGCCTTTGAGAGGATGGTTAAAGACATACAGGCCTCCCACTTTGGAGGATGCCATACTTCGCACTCGAGATATGGCAAACTCGGTGCCAAAGACAAAAAAAATCTCCAAACCATTTGTTCCCTAGAGGGATCGAGACAGGAAGCCATTCCAGAGAGAATGGAAGGGAAAGGAGAAGTTGGATGATGATACTATGTGAGAGCTTATGAGGAAGAATGTTTGCTTATGCTGCAGATATCCTTGGGTCCCATGCCACAGGTGCATGGGAAAGGGAGAGATTCATTATATTGAGGTAGCAGCAGAAAACGTGGACAATGAGGAGGAGGAGCAGGACAATGGATCCACTAGTTTAGAGGAGGAGTCAACACCAATAGAGGAGCAGCCTACCCATACACCACTGACACCGGCAGGAGCCCATCCTCCAGTAGTCCCACAACCGCCAGAGTAGGCTAACAGGAGGAAACCAGCAAAGGGAGGAGTCATAGCGACCCTTTCTGGTGTCACCGGTATGATACCCTCCATATCAAAGGGATTATTCAGGGGAAATGATCAATCGCCCTGATAGATGGTGGGGCCACCCACAACTTCATCGACACTTCACTAGTATCAATATGGGATCTTCAGACAGAGGAGTTTGAGGGGTTTGATGTTGCAGTAGCAGATGGCCACACAATGGAGTGTCTAGACAGAGTTCCAAAATTAGATATGAAGTTAGGAAACTACACAGTGAGAGACACATTTTATGTGGTTGACCTATCAGACACATATGTGGTGTTAGAAGTTCAGTGGATGATTACCTTGGGAAAAATCACTACCAACTACCAAACCTTGGAAATGGGATTCAGAGATCAGGATGGGAAGAAGGTTGTTCTAAGAGGTATGTCGATAGGAACACCCAGGACAGTTTTATCCAAGAGGATGGAAAGGATATTTAGACATGGGTAGGTAGCATATGTCGCAGAATGCTTGATCACTACTCAGAAGGATTCATAAGTTCGACAACATTACCATACAAATATCAAGAATTTATTGGGATGACATTAGCAAGTCTTTGAGGCAATTCCACCAGGGAGACAACCTGACAGGGGGTTTGAGCACACCACTAAGTTGGAGGAGGGTACCAAACCTATGATCACCCCCCCCCCCCTATCATC
>SNQJ01S0006974.1:80153-102476 GCA_010110895.2 Picea sitchensis | reverse complement strand
CATTTTCTTCTTCAGTTGTCTTAGTTATGAAGAAGGATGGCACCATGAGGATGTTCATTGATTACCGAGCCTTGAACAAGAAAACCATCAAGAACCAATAGCCTATCCCACACATTGAGGAGTTGATGGATGAACTGCATGGGGCAATTTTCTTCTCAAAAATTAATCTACGCTCTGGATATCATCAAATCAGCATCTGAGAGCAGGACATAGAGAAGACGACATTTTGATGTCATTTTGGATACTTTGAGTTCCTGCTTATGCCATTTGGGCTAACCAATGCACTCACTACATTCCAGTCTTGCATGAACCATATATTTAGGGATCAGTTAAGGAAATTAGTCTTGGTTTTCTTCGACGACATCTTGATCTATAGTTGGTCATGGAAAGAGCATATGAGGCACCTGGATGAGGTATTGAGCATCATGGACGCAAAGTCATTATATGCCAAAGAGTCCAAGTGTGAGTTCGGTATGATAGAGATTCTTTACTTAGGCCACATCATCAGTGCACAGGGGCTACAGGTGCACCAAGAGAAGATCAGGGCCATTTTGGATTGGTCGACACCTAGGAACGTGACAGAATTGAGGAGCTTCTTTGGGTTGTGCAACTATTACAGGCGGTTCGTTCAGGGTTTTTCTCATCTTGGAGCACTGCTGAAAGATCTTACCAAGCATGGGCCCTTAATATGGACTGAGAAATCATAGGAAGCCTTTGATCACATGAAGGAAGTCATGGGCACTTGTCCAGTGTTGGCACTACCAGACTTCACCTTGCCATTTGTACTAGAGTGTGACGCATCCGACGAAGGGATCGGTGTAGTTTTGATGCAGGGAGGACACCCCATTGTATTTGAGAGGTGAAATCTTAGTCAACCTCAGAGGTTGTACTCCATTTATGACAAGGAAATGTTGGCAATCATGCATTCCTTGACCAAGTTCAGACAATATTTGGTGGGCAGCAAATTCGTGGTCAAGACCGGTCAAAACAGTTTGAAGTATTTCCTTGAGCAGAAGGACCTCAGTGAGTGCCAACAGAAATGGGTGATGAAGGTACAGGCATTCGACTTTGACATAGAGTATGTCAAGGGGAAGAAGAAAATTGCAGTTGATGCACTATCAAGGAGACCTGCGACATGTTCTTTGATGGAGATTTTAGCAGATTGGAAATCCCACTTATTAGTGGAATATTCCAAGAACAAGTTTCCTTGTGAGGTGATGGATGGGAAGATACAGGATGACCGGTATAGGGTCATAGGCAATGCCATATTTTACAAGGATAGAGTCTACTTAGTACAAGATTCAGGGCTCAAGAAGAAGATCCTCACCACAGTTCATGATTCACCTCTAGCAGGCCATCAGGGGTTTTCCAAAACCTATAGACAGATCAGAGAGAGGTTCTCATGGAAGGGCCTCAAATAGGACATTATGAGACACGTCAAAGAGTGTGTGACTTGCCAGCAGAACAAGTCATAGCATGCTCTTCCAATGGGGCTACTTCAGCCACTCCCCATTCTAGAGTAGAAATGGGAGAGTATATCTATGGACTTCATCACGGGTCTACCCAAGGTCCAGGGTAAGGACTGTATCTATGTAGTAGTCGACAGATTGACCAAGTTTTCTCACTTCTATGCCATACCGACAGAGTACAATGAAGTTCAGGTAGCTGAGATTTTATTCAAGGAGGTCTTCAGACTTCATGGGTTGTTGAAGAACATCGTCAGTGACAGGGACAATCGATTCATAGGGACATTTTGGAGAGATTCGTTTCGGTTGGTGGGGACAGAGTTGACACCTAGCACCAGTTATCACCCTCAGACAGATGGGCAGACCGAGATTGTCAACAAGTGGGTTAAAGGGTATTTGAGGAACTATGTATGACGACAGAAGAGAACGTGGGTAAAGTGGTTACATTTAGGAGAACATTTCTACAATACCACCTTCCACATGTCCATTGGTATGACACCCTTCCAAGCATTGTACGGATATGATTCTCCCACTTTTGTAGACTTGGTATTCATGGAGAGCAGAGCTCCCAAGGCCAAGGATTGGATCATAGAGAGTCATGAGATTCTCAAGTTGTTGAAAGAGAACCTCCAGACAGCGCAAAAACGACAGAAGATAAGTACAGATATACACAGGGTAGAGCGCATCTTTGAGGTTGAAGATTTGGTTTTCTTGAGACTCCAACCCTACAGATAGTCATCTCTGAAGAAGAGTGGGGCTGAGAAGCTCAAGCCTAGATTTTATGGTCCTTACAGGATCATGCACCAAGTAGGCGAGGTTGATTACGAGCTAGAGCTTCCAAAGGGGAGAAATATTCATAACGTGTTCCACGTGTCTTGCCTCAAAAAGGCAGTGGGACAATTCATTAGCACATCAGAGGAGCTTCCCACGTTGGATGAGGAGGGAAAATTGGAGTTAGTCCCAGAGGAGGTTTTGGAGTTTCGAGAGAGGAAACTGAGGAGTAGGGTCATCAGAGAGTGTTTGATCAGATGGAGAGGGCTTACAGTAGAGGACGCTACTTGGGAGAACGAGCAGGTGTTGTAGCAACCTGGACTGGTATTGCTTGAGGACAAGCAATTTCAAGAAGGGAGGACTGTAATGTCCCTTTCCAAATAGGAGCTCCAGAGAGGAGGCTTAATGGTCTAAACTGCCCCGTTAGACTATAGCCAGGGTGAAAGAGGGGTAAACAGGGTTACTATAGGTCACTCCATTCACATGTGTTATTTTCGAAAAGTGGCATTGAGATAGAAAGGGTTAAAAGCGCTTTTAAGTCATTATGAGCTAAAAATAGAAGTCAACAGTGAATTAGGGTTTCAGCAGTGATTTAGGGTTTTGGAAGTCAACTGTGAATTAGGGTTTCATCATAATTTAGGGTTTTGGAAAGATATAAAGGAAGGGTTAGTGACCTAATTCATTATTATGTAGATTATGAATTGTCATTGAGGAGAGAGGCACATCTCGGGAAAGATAGTTCAGTGGATTCTAGGAGGAAGACACCAATTGGATGATTTCGATGTTGATAGACACACCCTAGTCACCAGGAAGATCACACAGGTCTTCCATCATTCTTCAGCAGCAGTTACACAATGTTTAGTAGCAAGGGCACATTCATCCAGAATGAGGGCGCAGCTCCTGAGAGGGTTTTTAGTCGACTTATCCCATCCAGGGAGAATTCTGAGCTTTCCCTCCAACCTAATTGAGAGGAGGGAAAGGCACATATTTTTCCTAGTTCCTCATCAGATTCCGACGGAGGAATCAACTGGGACGCATTTTCCAGACTTGGATTTGCGACACTTTTGGTGGCAACATTTGGGGTTCCGGAGCGAGCATCAGACCAGATTCAGGGAAACCCTTTCAGCCCATTTCCCAGTAGACCAAGGTGGTCATTTTGAGACATATATCGTCCGATTTCGATGGTGGAATCACTAGGACGCATTTTTCCAGAAGAAGAGGGGCGCATTCCCCCAGGGGTATCTATCCAGGGTCCAAATTCATCAGCAGAGGGGTCTAACATATACCAGTACTGAGGACTAGAGAAGGGCACATCATTTGGGATAGTTTCTAGGCCATTTCGTGAAGTATATATCCCAGGGCGAACCTTCTAGACTTCCAGCAATTACCGTCAGAGCTACCATAGTCCCAGCGCATCCATTGATTCCACAGTGCTCCCATATTCTAGGTATTATCTTTTAGTTGCTTATTTGTATTCCGGATAAGATCCTTTGTATGTTGATCTAGTCGAGCATTGTCAGTTTATTCAGCCGCATTCGACCATTTTGTAATCCATAGAGATATCATAATACAAAATTTGCAGTCCTTTGTCGCATTTATTATTTGTATGACCATTTATATGTTGTAAACGATTGATCCTACACACACATTAGCAGTGTTTCCTAGACTATCCAAGTCAGGAACATTACATTTTATGTGGATGGATCTCTACAGCAAAGTACTTACCTGGGATACACTAATGAAACAGTCATTTGTGAGGCCAAGAATGGGTCCATTATGTAAGTGTACTATAGAGGTTATTTACCATTCTTTGATAGGTTGTCATTATTTTAAATAGGTCTAGGTAGTAGAAAATACCATGACAAGAGAGGAAGGCTCTTGGGAAGGAGACACCGTAGAGGAAGCATTCAAAGCATCCTTGGAGGATATATTGGTTATGGAGCACAAATCTCTTCCCTTTATAGTTTTCTAGGCCATACGGTTGTCAAGGAATGGTATGATTTACAAGGATCTCAATTTATCTCCATTGCAAGTTTTCTTCAAAAACCAAAATGATTATGAGAGTACGAGGATTGAGGTGATAAATAAGGCTTAGAGATAGGCTAGTATGTTTGAAATTGATAAAGGGAGGTGTTGGCTCACAGGGGCAGACCCAGGGTTCAGCTCCAAGAGAGAACCAACAAGCCCTAGCTACTGGCCCTTTCGGTAGCACCTGCGAAGAAGATGCAGTCTCACCCGAAGCAACTATGAGGGGTTTGCAGGACATAGATGTCTACAACCAGGGGAATATTAAGTGGTTCTTATTACAACAACAACATAACATGCATTTACCATTCAACTAGCTATATCTATCCTTCACAACCATAGATCTGATCTAATACAATGATGCAGATAACAATATAACAACATCAGAGCTCAGAGCATCGATCACACACACAACAACGAATGTACATGGTTCACCCTCTCTATAGGGCTACGTCCACAGAACTGTGCTTATGATATATTAAGATAAATCTTACAGTTCTGATCTGTGCTCTTGGCCAATAGATCCTCTCTTCTCCATCTCTCTTCCTCTCTCCCTTCCTGCGCACCCAGCTGCAGGACTTGATCTTCGCACCTAGCTGAAGATCTTACAATACCAGAAGGCTCTCTCTCTCAGCACTTCTCTCACCCTTAATACAATATTCACCCGATGAGAAATAATAGATAATAAGGCTCAACCATAGTACCCCTCCGACCTAGGTCCTCTCAACCTCTATTTATACATTACAATCCCTCACCGACAACCTTAGGTCGAAACCTAGGTGTCAAAACCCTAATTACCAAAACCCTAGGTGTCTACAACCGTAGGTCAACTTGACCCATCCTTTCCGGGCTTCACCAACCTATCTTTCCTTCTCCATCTCACGGTGCTCCAAGGCATCTAATACTGGCTTTTTCCACTTCGTGAGTCATCCTCGGTCCATCCTCCTTGTTGATGTTTCATCCTAGATCTCCTTATCCAACAACTTGATTTTCTGCACTTCGCTCCATCTTCTCTGTTCTTTTTCTCACTTCGACCTAGTGATATCCACTGTGTCTCCTGCGAAGCTCTCTTTTTACCTTTTCTTCCTCGTTCTTCACTTCCTTCCATAACCCAGGGCCAACAGGCCCCCAACACTCACCTGTGACTCGTCCTGAGGCACTTGAGATCTAATCCTCTTGTTTTTCTTCGACTTTCAACTGCGCAGTGCAGCCCTTGCTTTCTGCTTTATGCCTCCTTGTGCAGACCGTCTTTTCTATGTCTGGTACCCAGTTCCAACTACACCTGGTACCTGGACCCTTGTCTTCTTGATTCTACTGAGAGTTGTGAGGAAGCTGGTTGTCATAGTACAACTTCAACCGACTCCCATTCACCAAGCCTTCCTTCCAGTCTCCTTTCAATGTCTCCAGCTGCGCAGATCCTCCCTCTGTAACATAGACAATCTCATATGGTCCAAGCCAATGCATTCTGAACTTCCCAGGGTGTTTGATAAACTTACTGTCATATAGCAGGACTAAATCACCTTGCCTGAATATCTTCTGCTTGATGTGTCTGTCATGATAGGCCTTTTCTCGTTCCTTCTGAGTTTGTTAATGGAAGCCTGCAATGAATCTATCTTCTTCTATCTCGACCAACTGTGATAGCCTCTCATGAATAGCACCAGTATCATCCATGTCTGTAAATGCAACAATTCTTAAGCTTGGTACCAAGTACTCCATTGGGACAACATCTTCAAGACCATAAACCAACTTGAAAGGAGCCTGCATTGTTAATTTATTTCAAGTGGTTCTATAAGCCCAGAGTACTACTGGTACTCTTAAATCCCAGTCATCCCTGTTCACACTGCAAATCTTTGTCAATGTTGTCTCCAAGATCTTGTTGAATTATTCAACCATTCCATTTGCTTGTGGATGATAAGGTGTACTCTTCTGATGGTGGACTGAAAATTCTTCAGTCAGGGTTTCAACTGTCTTATTAATGAAGTGTGTACCTTGATCATTCATAAGGACCTTAGGGAATCCAAACTTGGTTATTATGTCATCAAATATAAAATGTGCAGCTGTAGTTTCGCTACAGTCCTTGGCTGCTCTTGCTTCGACCCATCTAGTCAGGTATTTTGTCGCAGTGATAATATACCTTGCTTCTGTGCGCTTTCCTGGTGGGTTTATAGGTCCCACAAAGTCAATGGCCCATTTTTCAAATGCTTGTAAGGTCATATGTGGTTCTAATGGAATCTCATATCTTCGGGATGGTTTTACAACTCGCTGGCATACATCACATTCTCTGGCATATTCTTTAGCATCTCTATGTAACGTAGGCCACCAAAGGCCAGCTCGCAGAACCTTCTGCGCAGTTGCTTTTCCTGCATAATGTCCTCCTGCAATGCCTTCATGAGCTTCTTCGAGAACCATAGGGATTTATTCCTCCATCACACATCTTCTTAGGATCTCATTAGGTCCCATTTTATATAGCTGACTAGCTATCAGTGAAAAATCTACAGTGCGCACCACTAGTTGTTTCTTCTGTGGAATTGTGTATTCGGCTGGAGCTATTCCTGTTGACAGGAATTGGACTATGTCTATGAAGTGGTCATCAATATTTCTAATGGTGAGCAGTTGTGCATCTGGTAGTGTGTCCTCCAGACTGGTAGGTTCTTCGCCATGCTCCAACCTCGACAGGTGGTATGGGCCCTTATTCATTCTTCCTGGCTTAACTATGATCTCAAAATCATATTCTTGAAACAGGAGAAGCCATATGAATTTTCTCCCCCCCAACACTGTCTTGTTGAATAGGTATTTCAGTGCGGAGTGATCAGTAAACATTTGAAAGTGTCCTCCCAACAAGTAGTGGCGAAATGCCTGCAATGCATACACCATGGCTAGTCCCTCTCTTTCTGTAGTAGTGTAATTGATTTCAGCTGTGGAGAGATTTCTGCTGGAAAATGCTAACGGATGATCAATGTCCCATTCTCCAAGTTGTGCTAGTACTGATCCTAATGCAATAGAAGAGGCATCAACATGCACATGAAATTCCTTGCTCCAGTCTAGAAAGACTAGAATGGGCGCAATCACCATCTTTTGTTTCAGTGTGTCGAAGCTCTGCTGGCATTCGTCTATCCAACTAAACTGACAGTCTTTAGTTAATAGCCTCTCCATTGGTGCAGTAATCTGAGCATATCCTTTGATAAATTTCTTGTAATAGCCAGTATGTCCTAGCGCAATGCGCAGTTGTTTGACTGATGTAGGTGGTGGTAAATCAACTATAATTGCAATTTTGGAGGGATCCACCAACAATCCTTGCTTGCATACAATATGACCTAATAGTACTCCAAATGGTGAGAAGAAGATGCACTTCTCCAAATTCAAAGCAATTTGACACTACCTACATTTATCCAACATTAGCCTTAGACATTCATTATGATTTTTCAACAAACTAAAAACAGTCTAGTCATCAAAGTATGCTTCTAAAAATTTATGTAAAAATTCTTTGAATGCTTCAACCACCACCCTAGAAAAGATGGTTGGGGCATTCTTCAGTCCAAATGGAATTATTGTATATTGGTAGGATCCCCACTCTGTGGAAAACGTGGTCTTATGATGGTCCTCCTTAGCGATGCGGATTTGGTGGTATCCCGAAAACCCATCTATAAAAGAATATACTTCTTGGCCTCCCACGTTATCCAACACTTTGTCTGTGAAAGGTGTAGGGAAAGGATCATGTAGACAAGCATCATTCAGCTTCTTGAGATATACACAAATCCTTATCTCACCTGTCTTCTTATCTTTCACTACCATGGGGCTAATCCACTCCTACTCTTCGATAGGTTCAATAATCCCTGCTTCCATCAATTTGTTGAGCTCAATCTTCACTTTTTCCTTATGTTTAGGGTTCAATCTGTAGGGTCTTTGCTTGACTGGCTTCACGTCTGGTTTCAAAGGTATTCTCATTTCTCCCATAGGTTCTTTGATTTCCTTCATATTAGTGAACTTGGTCGGGAACAAGTCCTGATATTCGTACAATAATTCTGTGATTTTGTCAATGGTAGCAACGTTCCAGTAATATCTGACATTGGCAAGCTTTGGTGTTTCCTCTGTCCCAATATTGACTTTATTTATCTTTATCGGTTTTCCAATGAATGGCAGTTCAACTCTTGGTCCTTCCACATCTCTCTGACCTTCTGTTTCCACGATATTCACCTTCCTTGGGTCATCTTCTTCGTCGGCATTAATGTTGTAGCAGGTCTGTAGTTTCTGGAGGGGCACAGTCCATTCTTCCTCTTCTTTCTCCAAAGGGAGGCTAGATGCCTCCTCAAATAATTTATGTCTCACCATCTTTAGTGCTTGATCTACAGAAGGAAATTCATTGTCAAACAAAAAGGTGGTTATAAAATTCTGGATCATACCTTCCCATTATGAAGTGACAAGGCGCAGCTCTACTTGAAGGTACCAGTTAATCGTGGTGGTATCCAGTGTATTGACGAATCTGTGTACTCATTGTTCTCTAGGAATGTCACTCCAAGCCTCTTCGTAGCTTCGTACATGGTCTTTTGGGCAGCTTCGACCTGTGTATCGTGCTTCACAGCTTCCTACTTGTGTTGAAAACCACGTTGTCATCAAAGTTCGGAATTGTGTCCAATCTGTAATATTTCTTTTATGTGTCCCCCACCATCTTGCTGGGGTGACTTTCCTGGCCTCATCCATTGCCAAAATCCTTTGTTTTGTTGGTACACTTGTCTCAAATTCTGATAAGAAGTTCTCTAAGGGGTTCATCCCATCAAATGTGGGTAGATTACTCACTATTGTGCCAATCCAACGAAATTCTCTGGTTATCCTAGCACATCTTCTTGTAGATACTTCATACATCTGGTTCTGCCAGTTTTCCAGCACTTCTTCTGAGTCGGATGAACATGCGTTGTCACTTCGCCAGCTCAGATTTTCGTCAGTTGTAGGGTTGATATAATCCTGTTGTCTGGTTGTTAATTTGTAGTTGTTTTCTAGTTCAAATGTGTGGTCCTCTTCTCTGATAGGTTCTATGTTTCATGGACCTTCATTTGGGTCTAAAGGTGCAACGACCCTAAGGCCATATTTCTCAAATGTCATGCGTCATTTCTTTAAATCAACAACAGCGAAATTGTCGAAGGCCCAATCGATTGCTAACAATGCAGGGTAAGGGTAGCTATCATCAACAATTTCAATTACCTCAAAATCTGCAAAGATTCTTACTCCATTAATGTCCACTGGGACATGCTCTAATCGTCCAAATGGGCTAATAGCTTGTTGATTAGCCATGTGAATCCTGATAGGGGAATATATCAGCTTGGGTTTTCCCATCAGTGCCCAAGTCTGCTTCGTCATGACATTGAATTCTAAACCTAAGTCGAGGACCACATAGTCTATCTCATACTCTCCTATCTGAGCATTCAAGTGTAATTCTTTATTTGTCCTTCTCCTTTTTCCAATTTGGTTCACTGCTCTATCCAGTAAGGGGTCTATTTTTCCTAGTTCATACTGCTTGATTAAATCTTGTAATTCTTGTACAACGCCTTTATCTTGAATCAACTTAACACAAGTGTGCAAGAATTCCATGAGTTTGCTTACCTCTTTCCCTTCTGTTAGTGATGCAGATGGATCAAATGCCTGAGGCATGTTGTATACTTTGATTTATGGTTGTCACTTTGATGAAGATCCTTGATTTCCTTTGAACTCTGTTCTTTCCTCCTCAAATATTTGTCTTTCTTTATTAGCATCGAACATTGGGGTCTTTTCTGTAGCTTTCCTGACTCTGTGGTCATTTTTAGTCTTTCCTTGGGTTGCTCTGTCTTCTCCTGTAGCAGCGCCTCCTCGAGTAATAACAATGATTCTAGGGTTTTTTCCATGAGGTTCAGCATATATCAGTTGTACTTGTGGGTTCTGCTGGGGTCCTCATCTTTCCTTAAGTTTAGCCAGCAGCACAAGGCATTCTTCTATGACATGTTCGAAGGAGTTACAGTAACTACAGGTTGTGCAAGGATTCTGACAATCCCTTGCTAAATGTCCTGGTTGCATGCAGTTGTAACAAATTATTTGTCCTCAGCCTCGGTCCATACCTCCTCCTCCTTCTCCTCCTTTGTAGCCACCGCGAGGAGTGAAATTTCCTCTCCCCGGAGAGTTGTATTGCGGAGTGTTTCCCTCTTGTTGTACTTCGACTTGAATCTTGTATATGTCTCTCGACCTTTCATGCATGAGATCATAAGCTCTACAATCCCGATCATCATGCCCCACTGATTTAGAGAATGTACAATACAAGTTTGTGGGTGTCTGGACATACTTCTGCATATAGTAGCACTCACCTGGGCGATGCCTATTTCTGCATACATCGCACCAGAGTAGGTTAACTTGCTTTAAGGGGCTCGAAGCCCCTGATGCCAAGTACTCATGAAATTGTTCCTTATCATGTCTTTCATATCTGCATATTACACACCAGATATATTCCCTTTTGTATTTTCCCTTATCTTTCTTCATATCCTCGACCTGTAAAGACAAACTAGTTAGTTGGCTCATGATCTGGCTAATGCTTGAGCTATATTCTCCCATCGGTGCTTATTCAAGCTTCATGGTGATCTCCAAAGCTTCTGCCTAAGATGAAATCTTATGCTGCATCAAAGGAATTCTTATGTGTGGTAACAACGCAGCGATGAACCACTCTTTGTTTTTTTCGTCGGGGATCTAGAAAGTTAATCGGCCTGTCAAGATCTTGAATCTCTGGTCAAACTCCCAAACATGTTCTGCTACCTTTTTCTTAATCTCTTTTAGTTCTGTAATACATTGTGACTCCGACTTAGGTTTCTTAAACTCTGCAATCAGTGCATCATTGATCTCATTCAGGGGCTTAGGTTGTGCTAGTCCTTGGACAAGTTTCATGTACCAGCTCAATGTGCAGTCCCTTAGCGTGGTGTTGAACTAGGTTCTCTTGATGGCTTCATCGGTGATACTTTTAATCTTCCATACGGCCTCACAAAAAAACCAATGTTGATCTGGATCTTCAGATCCATCTCCTCTAAAGATAGGGAGTCTCATTTCATCTGCCATAAAGCTGACTAGGGTTCTTGTCTGAGTATATACTAGGCTACTAGTAACAGTACTCTGAAGACTCTGGTGGTTCTGACTATTCTGACTGCTAAGTATTGTTGGGACAACAGGAGGATTAAATTTACTTACTTCAGTAGTTCACGCAGTTCCTGAGGTTTCTGGCTCTCTTTGGCGCAGTTCTTCAGATTCCCCTTCTTCTATTTTGGTGGGCTCTGGATGCTCTTCGTTGGTTAGATCTACCTCTTCTCCACTATAGAAACCTTCTTCTCCATAGTTTTTCTTAAACAAATTCTCAAGGTGAACTCCTCGAAATACTTTCCCACTATGCATATGTCCTGCTTCTGTGTCGTTGTCACTGTCTGAGATATTGAACATTAGCCTTTTCCGGTCTGATCAATCTACTGTATCTTCAAGATGTGGTTTTCATGCAAGAGCATATTGATTCTTAGCTTCAGGAAGTGCAAAAATGTTCCTCTGGGTCCCTTGAAAAATCATCTCTCGACTTGACTATACGATTATGTTATGTCAACAACAAAATCAGTGATATATCCTCCGATGGTACTATCAAACCAGTAATCTACTGCTCTAGATACAACATTGTCGACTCTCTTGACCTTCTGGATCAATGTTGGTGTCCAAACCACAAGGGGTCTAGATCTGATTTCAAACTTTGTGTCAGCTAACCTAGCCAACCACTCATGTAGTTCATGATGGATTCCTCCAAAGAAGATCTCGTGAATGTCGATGAAGATGTATGTTTGTAGCCAATCTTCAGTGCTTATTTTAGGGTTCTTGTTATGGTCTTCATCAAATTTCTTCTCTTGATCCTCTACCCACTTCTGAATCTCTATCTTCGATGGGAACCACCTTGACATTCCCTTAAAAAGATTCACATCTCGGCAACAGAACCATTTGTTGGCTCACAGGGGCGGACCTAGGGTTCAGCTCCAAGAGCGCACCAACAAGCCCTAGCTATTGGCCCTTTCGGCAGCACCTGCGAAGCAGATGCAGTCTCACCCGAAGCATCTATGAGGGGGTTGCAGGACAGAAATGTCTACAACCAGGGGAATATCAATTGGTTCTTATTACAACAACAATATAACATGCATTTACCATTCAACTAGCTAGATCTATCCTTCACAGCCATAGATATGATATAATACAATGATGCAGATAACAATATAACAACATCAGAGCTCAAAGAATCGATCACACACAGAACAACATATGTACGTGGTTCACCCTCTCTCTGGGGCTACGTCCACATAACTGTGCTTATGATATATTAAGATAAAGCTTACAGTTTTGATCTACGCTCTTGGCCAGCAGATCCTCTCTTCTGCATCTCTCTTCCTCTCTCCCTTCCTGTGCACCGAGCTACAAGACTTGATCTTCACACCTAGTTGAATATCTTACAATACCAGAAGGCTCTCTCTCTCAGCACTTCTCTCACCCTTAATACAATATTCTCCTGATGAGCAATAATCGACAATAAGGCTCAACCATAGTACCCCTCCGACCTAGATCCTCTCGACCTCTATTTATACATTACAATCCCTCACCGACAGCCTTAGGTCGAAACCTAGGTGTCAAAACCCTAATTACCAAAACCCTAGGTGTCTACAACCGTAGGTCAACTTGACCCATCCTTTCCGGGCTTCGCTAGCCTGTCTTTCCTTCTCCATCTCGCGGTGCTCCAAGGCATCTGATGCTGGATTTTTCCACTTCTAGAGTCATGCTCGGTCCATCCTCCTTGTTGATTTTTCATCCTCGATCTCCTTATCCAACATCTTGATTTTCCGCACTTCGCTCCATCTTCTCTATTCTTTTGCTCACTTCGACCTAGTGACAATCACTGTGTCTCTCGCGAAGATCATTTTTTACCTTTTCTTCCTCGTTCTTCGCTTCCTTCCATAACCCAGGGCCAACAGGAGGCCTTAGGGATATTGTGTTGGATCTTCAACTATATACCCAGACATGTGTAGCATTGGATGGGTCCTATTTTTAAAGGAGCCTCACTAGTTTTCCTTTCTCTGTTGATTTGGTTATGGAAGTAACAATATCGAGAAGTTCAAGGTCATTTTGATTCTAGTGGGGTTAGTTGCTAACATGGACATCACAGGTCTCCAAATATTCGAGGACTCTAGGCTAGTCCTAGGTTGGGTTTCTGGTCAAACTAGAAACTATAATATGGGAATTGAATACCTCATTGGTCAAGTGAATACTCAAAGCTCTAGTTTTTTCTCATTTTCATGCACTCATATTTAGAGAATTAAATGTCCTAGTGAATTGATTGTCCAAATAAACAGTTGATGGTGAAGCAAGTTTTCTTGGTATCAATGAATTTCAAGATGGGGTCAGCGCTATCCTTCCTAATACCAGTCATTCAAATAGTCATATTATACTCTATAGTTGATTTCAAACTATCTAGATTCTAGATGATATATTGTGAAGGGAATTCAACCTTTTTTGGTATAGCTCACCTATACTTTTGGTAATGGTCCCAAACTTATATGAACATAGGATACCAAACATTGTTAACAATTCTTTTTGGTTGTGTCACTAAACACTTGCTAAATGTAATGTCACCATTTCAGCAAGAAATAAATCTATTACACCTTTTCTCTTACAAATGTGTGTGTGTGTGTGTGTGTGTGTACAAGCACCAAGGAATCCCTGAGCACTACCTTAGTTAGTTGAACAATTAATACAAGGTATTTTTTTGATGCGGGAGGCCTTAGATCACAAGTTCAGATCTAGTTAAGTGCCTGAAGGTTATGAGCCACTATTACGACTGGAGGTTGAGTTTCCCTCCATTCAAATATTCTATGGAAGAGGGGGGAATCTCATGAGGTTTTCCTTGGAATATGTAGAAGAGGAGGGAATCCCATGAAGTTTTCCTTAGAATATGTGGAAGAGGAAAAACTCCTCTCTCCCCTCCAATAGATCCAATCCCAATCATTTTGGGTTGTGTGTGTGTGTGTGTGTGTGTGTGTGTGTGTGTGTGTGTGATTATCATTCATTAAGACCAACTTTGGTCTCTTAGAGCGATACTTTAAATTAATCACTTTGATTTATCATGTTGTTTCTATGACTATATAACTTGGAAATTAAATTTATAAGCAGGGATGATTTTAAGGATGGAAATTTATTTTAAAATGTAGAAACTTTGGCAAATCTTACTAATCCTTCATATGCCAACTATAAATGTTTGGCGATATTTTTGTAAAAATATTCAAATTTCTAAGGATTTTATATAGTTTTTTATAAAATTTTGGCGATTTTTAAGGTAAAATAATTGTATCCTATAGAATTTGGGCAAATCATTTTAAAAATAACGAATCTCATTTTTGGAAAAACCATGGAAAATTAGCCCATGAACGAAATTTAGCCCCTAAAATCATCCATGTTTATAAGTTCCCTTCAAATTTTATGGGTTAATAAGTTATGGAATTCAATTTAATTGCAAATGTTTTGAATCTTGGATCTAATGTCTTTGGATGTTGCGCATTCCAAGATGATGTTTTTCATTCTCTTCTTTATTTGTCTCACAGCTTTTATAAATTCTTTCATGCCAAGGTGTTTTAGATTTTGTCTAATGTCCAATTTCAATATGAAGCTCATGTGAATTCGTTCACATCTTTGTAGTAGTTATTTATATTGATATATCAACAATAAAAAGATAGTTTTAATCCTTTTACTTGGGTAAATTGATTTTTTTTTGTAATAATTCAACTCTCTTATTCTCAATCTCCATGTCTCTCCTCATACTCCTTAAGCTTGGTGATGATAGTGATTTTAACGATATTGATTTCTTGAAGGGTGTCATCCTCCATCGTTCCCTAATGGTTTAACCAAAACACTACATCTCTAGTCCAGCCTCTTGTGATCCTTTAGTAGCTTTTACTAATGCTTGACATAGTTATAGAAATCTCCATTCTTCACGCTAATGAGCTTATGCACGTACATTAAGTACTTGATCATATCCAAACTCCCAATCGATGGGAATCCAAATTATAAAAGAAGGATTAAATAAGGTGTATTTCATTTAATTTTAAGGTTATTTATTATAAAATGGTTCTAAATTTTTCAATTGGGTCTAGCTCTAGTGGGTGAAAAGAGGAAAGTTACCCTCTCCACCAAGTTTCAAATCATGTGTGTGACATGTTCGCTCTTTATGAGCCGATTGTTGATTGGGGCTCTTTGTGAGCCAATTGTTGATGGGGCTAGCAAGGCACCAACAATCGCATTCTTGCTGATGGGCTTGAGGGTGGGACAAATTGTTTTCTAAGAAGAATAACAAAAAAATGTTCTAAATTTGTTCCAATTTAGCTTGTGATAAAAATCAATTGCAAGAAAATTATAAAAATGGACCTCTTCCAACTTATTATTATCGTAAACAAATAAGGATATTTGATTTGATTTGATTTAATGAGTATAGCATGTGTTTTATCTATGTTTGCAACACGCTAAGTTGGTACAAAATCCTTTAGGAATTCTTAGTTGTGCATCAAGACAAAGGGGCTCCTTGCTATAAAAGGACAATATCATCTACATATTAGAGGATGATGACTAATCATTCCACCATTGTCCTTGCAAAACCTACTTCCTCTAGGGAACCCTCCAACTTGTGAATATAAATACCAAAACTAGTAGGCAACAAAGAAGAACTTTGCTTAACCCCTATATGCAACTGATTTCCACTAACCAACTCTCAGATTGGATTATCTCATACTTTGTGTCTTTTATTTGTGATGGCTTTGTGTAGCTATCATCATCTTTGTAACACCTCATTGTGCATTTTTTAATCACAAATTAAATTGGAAATTAACCTTGTCCTAAACTATAGATGGAAATCTCTCATTACTCATATACTTCCACACAAACATACAAGAACATGTATATTAGGAATACAACATAGTTAACCAAATAAACACATTTCATCAAAATACAACAATTAAAGTTTGGAGATGTTAAACATAAGATTTAGGAGGTATGGCTCACCTATACTTTTGGAAGTAACTTATTGTTTTTTTTTAATGTCTTGCTCACCAAATTATACACTACACTTGTGAGGTTGTGATGGCAAGCTCATTGCTTTTATGGGGCCTAGATAGAAAATGTTGTTAAGAGGTCATACTAAAGAAATAGGTTTGATCCTTACAAAACAGTTTACCCATCCCTAGCCCTTTCCTTTTTTTGATGAACACTAAATGGGTATTAACTCCAACAAATCTCTTAATAGTGAACAACACCAATTAAATGTTTGCACAGGTAAATTCTTCTTGAAATAATATTGGTTTTAACTTAAACTACATATCCATAGTTAAGCATGTGTTTAGGTTTGCGCTCTTAAAATCATTGTTCTCGTGGAGCTGGACGATGGGGTTTACCATTTTATATTATCTCTATCCAAGGAGCTTTAGGAGGCAAAGGTGAATGCTATCACTGTTACTTCATACCTCCCTACTTTAAGACCAGTGATTGCAAAATGGAACCACACCTATACGCCTTTCTGCAGAACGTTGTACTCTGCATGTTTTCCAGCTAACAAAAGGCGTGGAGAATGTCCAAGTGCATGCCAGACGCATTGTGAAGCAACCAGAACCAAGTGATACAAGTGAAGATGATATGGGAAATATTCCAGTAAATAGCCTTGGTTCTACGTTCAATTCATATGGATTTGAGTGCAATATATCAAAGACTTTGACACTCTACGGATAGTTCAATGTCCAACGAATGCCGCTTTTATAAAATACTCTCTGGGTAATCTTCAACGATATTGATTTAAGGTCGAATTTTTTATTGGAACACGAGTATGATATGCAATTTCGATGCTACACGCTAGAGGTTGATTGCTACGAAGTAAGATCTCTGTGAGTTTTTTCCGTGCAACGAGAGTTTTTCCAATCAAAAATATTGTTGCACTTTTTGTCGTACCAGATTCAACCTCATAGAATTTGAAGTGTTAAGATTAATTGAAAGTAGGGTCCCGATTCTAGAAAAGGGATTACTGGTCGTCATCATCCTCCTTGTAAGTATAGGCTTTGGAAAAATTAATCGGGGGATGCATGCCCAGAAGATGTAGATGCATGAACATGCTGCCACTTGTGGTTTAACACCCTTATCAAAGCATCCATGACACATTCAATCCTGAAAATCAATTCGATTCTAGAATCAAGAATAATTGTAACTTGCAAATAGTCTTTTTGTAAGTTTTGTTGTACTTTTTTGAAATTAAGTTGAATTACATTGTAAATAGGTGCATTATCACTAGAAGTTGACACCCTCCATTTGTTGAATGGTTGAGTATGATTGTTAAAGTGTGGAGTTGCAAGAAACCCTTTGAGGTCTAAGTCAATATTTAAATTTCTCAAATTGATGACTTATTATAGTTACGAAATACTATATTACTCTATATTGTGGACAATATGGTCACAATTGACAAAGAAACTCTCACTAATAGTCTAACTTGTTTGCAATATTCGCAAGACAAAATCGAATTTCTCCAGCTTGAATCATAACTCCAACAAGATGAAATGCAACAAAAGAATTAACATTATGAACTAGTCTGTGTTCAAAACAATTCTTTTTTTGAATTTGAGAATGATTATCATCAACAACCAGTGTATGATTAACTCTATGACACCACTTCAGAAGCAAATTCAAATGAAGATGAAGTTTGTCATAAACAAGTTTTGCTTACACTTTCCAAGCCCATCATCAGACCTTGGGAAGAAATCATAAAAAAAAAAGTGTAGAACAGGTCTAGGATACAAGATGGAAGTGACCTCTCACATTCCAAATTATTTCAAACCAATCCAGTTCCAAAATGCTAAATTCTTTCACGAAAATTCATCTTCACCTGCTCCAATTAAATATCATATTCCTAAATGTCAACATTGTCATTGAGTTTCCCACATGGAAGATCAGTGTTTTGATCTTCATCCTTGTGAGCAATGTCGAAAGAATAATCATCCATCAAACACATGTTTCAAACCTAATTAACCTGCAAGAGTAAAGAATCACTATGGGTGGATCACTTCTTGGCAATGGTCATAAACAACCAAGAAGATATATCGATCATACCGAAGAATTCATATCGATTTTTGACATATCTTGCAATGGAAAGATTTGTATCATCTCACCTTATACTTGACAGGGGGGATAATATCAGTGATTGGTAGTCAGGCTTCAAGTTTCGAAGTCCTATCAATCGAGCAGAAACAAACGAGCCAACATCAAAGCCAATCAACATGATTTGGTTTGTGGTCTTTCATTAAACCACCATTTAGTAGAAGACTTACAACTTCTGCTAGACAACAGTTTATGGTCATCTTTAAACCAACATTTGAGAGCACTTCCAATTAACATAAATCATCAGCTTCTAGCTAAATTAGAAATTGTTTTGGGAATCACTGAGCCTTAGAGCCAAGTTCCAAAGTTTATGGTCTTCTTTAAACCACCATTTAATAGAAAACATCAGCTTCTATGAGCCATTTGGTTTGTGGTTATCCCAAAACCACCAGATTCAAAGAGCACATTCAGCGATAGGAAGTTGTCCACTTCCAGATTTCATCTCTCTATTTGGACTCACATACACCCATTTAGATTAGGAGGGGGAATGTTGGAACCTTATCCATTAGGGTTATGGTATTTTGTATTATTCATTACCATCAGCAGTGAGCATATGATTAACTCTATGACACAACTTTAGAAGCAAATTCAAATGAAGATGAAGTTTGCCATAAACAAGTTTTGCTTACACTTTCCAATCCCATCATCAGACCTTGGGAATAAATCATAAAAAAAAAATCACAGAACAGGTCTTGGATACAAGATGGAAGTGAACTCTCACATTCCAAATTATTCCAAACCAATCCAGTTCCAAAATTCTAAATTCCTTCACGAAAATTCATCTTCACCTGCTCCAATTCAATATCAGATTCCCAAATGTCAACATTGTCATTGAGTTGTCCACATGGAAGATCAATGTTTTGACCTTCATCCTTGTGAGCAGTGTCGAAAGAATAATCATCCTTGAGACAAATGTTTCAAACGTAAGAAACCTGCAAGAGTAAAGAATCACTATGGGTGTACACAAGGTGTTTGCCTTCAAATTGAACTAGAACATTGAACCTTCGATATTTGTGATAGCCTTGATGGATATGTGTACCCAGTTCATTGAACAGAGGAAAGCAAGTGTGTCTAGGAGCAAATGAAGGAGCATATGAAGCGCCATCACATAAAACCATAACTCAACAATATCTGCATTATGTTTTTCCATTCAGATTGTATTCTACATTTAGAGCAGATATTGTGGAAAGTTCAACTAATTTTAATTGAGACAATTTTTGTATAAATAGACAGATCTTAGATCTATTCCTACCGGCTTCTAGCCTAATAATGTAAAGGAGAGAAATTATTGAATATTAATACAAGGTAAGATAGAGATTATAATTCTCGTTTTATTTGAGTTATGTGTTTTCCTTGTGTTTCCATCTCTTATTAGTTTCCTTTTGTAGTTTTTGAAGAGTGAATGATTACAATTTAGTAATACATCTACTGTGATCTTAATACATCAAAAGTCCATTCAATTACAATTTTTCATGTGTTCTTATTGTGAGTAAAAACAAGACTTGTGATCTGGGTGAATTGTTGCATTCACAATCTTCTTTCAAGGGTACATCTTCTATTTTTCTTCTACTGCAAATGAGGTAAGACTTATTTGTAATTGATACCTTGCTTTATTTTAACAGTTTTGTCAATCATTTCTACATCATTTGAAATTAAATTTACGACTCAGATAACGGGATACAACCTTTGTACTATCTTATCATAAATTTCATTTAAAGCTATTTCTCAGAAAATTGAAGGTAGAAGAAAGCACTTATAAAAAAAATTATTTAAATCTTCGATGCCTGACATTATTCTTCGAGCCTAGAATCAATCTCAGGAACAATATGAAGAAAAAAAGAAACTAGAGCTAGAAATGGAAGAGATCCAACAAAAAGGGATACATGGGATCTACTCAATGGAAATCGGTACCAGGGAGGTAGAAATTAGAGGAGGAATCATTATGGAAACAAAAATCTAGGATCCAATGTCTCAAAGAGGGGGACAAGAATACTAAGTTCTTCCATGTAATGTCCCATTTTTCCTAGGCAGTCAGAATACCGTGGTGATTTACACAGTTTCTTGTAAACCATTAGACGGATGAGTTAGGGAAATGATATTGGTAAAGCCACTTTCGAATTATAAAGTGAAAACTTAGGAAAAGTGAGTTTATTAATATTAAACCCCTCTTTGAGGGTATTTCTCTCCAAATATTAATTAAATGAATATTTTAATGGAGAAAAAGAAAAGTGAAAGAGTAAAAGGACGGTTGAGGGTGGAAAAAGGTATTATTGACTATTCATTTAAAAAATTGAGTTTTGGGAAGAGCTCGGAGAGCTAGCGAGGGTTTTAGTTGGAAATCCATTTTGGGTGCTCGGATTCGGCAGTGAAATTATATGTCCTAGCCGGGAGATTGGAGAAGCCATTCCGGATTTTCATTTGCAAGTATTGGCATCATGATTCAAAGAGTTTCATTGAAGAAAGAACTCCCTTTGCAGATTGTGGAAGAGGGGGCATTGTTTCTTTGGCACGAGTGGAGAGTTTGGGGCGTTTCCTTGAGCTGGGCGCATTCTTCTTTATCCATGCTGCGTGTTGAGTATTGAAGCATAGTTATACCTCTTCAAATGTGTGGTATCTCTGGCTAGGCGTGTGACTCTTGCTGGCCGTGTTTCTCATCTACCATTGTTGCGTGTTTGCCCAGGGTGCTGCGTGGAGGGCAAGGGCGAAGTGGTTGTTGTATGGGCCTATGCTGGATGGCTTTCCTTGCATGGGAAAATGATATATATTGTTGCGTGTGACTGCTGGATCTTTCCTGTCAACAAATGGTGCGAGATATACATAGGGGCCGTCCCCTTTCTATCAAAGCGTGTGGTCGGTTCTGACCCCTTCCATAGTTGTGTGCAATTGGAGGTTTCAAGTTCCACATCTCAGACATTGTCCTCATCCTTGAGAGGTATTTTACTCCATTCTGATTGCAATAAACTCAGCCATTACTATTTAATAAAAATCATCCTGAGTTTGATTATTTGGCTCCTTTAAATGTGACTGTCTTCATCATTATTTTTGTGGGTTTTATTTAATGTCGAAACAACATATTATGCACTTCATTGGGGAGGTATAAGGGGTTAAAAACCATCAACACTAGCAAGAAAACGAAGAAATACACCACTGTCCATTTAAAAATTCATCTTCAGCAGTCAAATACATGATCCTGCCAAGTGTTTGACGAAAGTCCAACACCAAAATAAAGGGGGTTTTCCCACTTTTACAACTTAGAATATTTCAGTGGTATCAAAGCATGATTTTGGCCAGCTATGGGCGACATTGATGACTGAGGAAGGGACGCAGAACATCACTTATAGGCGTAGAAGGTATAGAAGCGTAGAGGGAAGAAGAGAAGAAGTGGAGGACACTCCAGGGAAAAATGCAAATGCTAGTCTGACAGGGGACAAAGAGGATTGTCTGATCAAAGGGCTTATGAAAGCCTTACAAGATATTGCAGAGGGCCAGAGAGAGACCCGAGAGTTCATGGGTAGAATCACAGGTTATGCTCTAGGGAGTAAGCATGGTGAAGAAAATGAAGAGAGAAGCAATAGAGGGTAGATGGAAGAAGGGGGAAACACACACAAACCTCATATTGAGGTGATCACTTCCAGGACCAACCCTCAGAACCACCCTCACGACTACAGTGAGATTCCTAGGTCTACCATGCCAAAGTTCTTAGGACCACCGGAGATAGGTACAGGAGGGCAGGTAGAGCAGGACGAGCCATTAGCAGCCTATTTCCAGGAGTATAAGGCCATGGATGCAGAATTGAGAGAAGCTATGACTTTTGCCGAGTTTTGTAGCTTCAAGGGGAGAAACAGGCCGAGGTTCTTCA
>SNQJ01S0006974.1:35248-56777 GCA_010110895.2 Picea sitchensis | reverse complement strand
AGGGAAAGACAAAGATTCACATGGATGCACATGAATATGTATTTTTTTTTCGAAAAATTGAATATTTTATGTATTTTTAGAAACCGGTTTTTTGATCCGGTTTTATTCCGGGTTTTTTCCGGTTCCGGTCCGGTTCCGGTTTTGGGGGTCGACCGGTTCGATGACCGGTTCGGTTCTTGCAACATTGGTTTTCACAGCAAGAGGGAGTTGACTATGAGGAGACTTTCGCCCCGGTGGCCAGGTATTCCTCGATCTGAGCAGTCATATCATTGGCAGCATAGAAGGGCTGGTGCGTTCACCAAATGGACGTGAAGACTGCTTTCCTTAATGGAGTTGTTGAGGAAGAGGTATATGTCGAGCAGCTAGAGGGATTTGAGGTAGGCAGCAGAGAGACACGTGTGTGTAGACTGAGGAGAGCCTTGTATGGGCTCAAGCAGGCACCTCGGGCATGGTACTTGAGGGAGATGGGTTTCCAATGGAGCGAGGCTGATCCGAACCTGTATTTTCTTGCAGGGGAGGTGCCTCTCATACTGGTGTTATATGTAGATGACCTATTTCTAACAAGGGATGAGCAACTGATAGCAGACTGCAAGGAAAACCTTGCAGTTGAGTTTGAGATGAAAGACCTTGGGTTGATGCATTACTTCCTTGGTTTGGAGGTCTGGCAACAGGATGGACGCTTCTTCTTGGGACAAGGGAAGTATACAGTGGAGATCTTGTGTAGGTTCAGGATGACAGATTGTAGACCCATGTCCACGCATCTAGTCACGAACTGGAGGAAGATTGATGCATTAGATTCAAAGACAATAGACCCCACTGTCTATCGTCAGTGGATTGGATCGCTCATGTATCTAGTCAACACTCGGCCAGATATCAGCTTTGCAGTAAACTCTTTAAGTCAGTTCATGGTGGACCCTCGGACAATACATTGGATAGCTGCGAAGCATGTGCTTCGCTACCTCAGTGGTACAGTGGAGTACGGGTTGTTATATGAGCATAGTGGTGGAGTGAGATTGGTAGGCTTTACAGATGTTGATTGGGCAGGATGTGCAGAGGACAGAAAGAGTACTTCGGGTTGTTGTTTCAACACTGGATCGAGCATCATTTCCTAGTTCAGCAGGAAGGAAATATCAGTGGCATTAAGCTTTGCTGAGGCAGAGTACATGGTTGCTAGCTTGGTAGCATGTGAGGCACTGTGGCTAAGGAAACTACTCTTGGGATTGTTCAGGCAAGAACTAGAAGCTATTGTGATTCACTGTGACAATCAGAGTTGCATCAAGATCTCGAAGAATTCGGTGTTTCATTATCGTAGCAAGCACATTGACATCAAGTATCACTTCATTCGAGATTGTGTCCATAGAGGAGCCGTGAGGCTTGACTACATACAGATTGATGAGAAGATAGAAGATATTTTTGCCAAGGCACTGAGCAAGAAGAAATTTATGAAGTTCAGAGATTAGATGGGGTTGAGACAGAATCCCTTCCTCGCTAAGAGGGAGTGTTGAGATTGGATAGCAAGGAAGGTCTTCACCATGCATGGCGTCCTAGCATGGAGGAGGACAATGAAACTTAGCCAAGTTGATGGGTTAATCTTTTTCTTAAAGTTGCACTTAGGAAAAAGTACATTAAATAAGTTATATTTTAAGGTTGACTTAATGAGTACTTTTTATAAGGTTAAAGTGAGAAATAATTTAAGTTGTGGTCTTTTAATCTTGACCATTGACCTCATAAGGTGTGTGAGGATCAATCTTGGCCCTCCTTCCTTTTGGAGATAGGGTTTCTCACTTGCTCATTGAGTAAAAAGGAGATCAACTTGGTGAGGGACGCATGGGGGTATGTTTGCGATGACTACGTCCATGATATGTTTGCGATGACTACGTCCATGACCATGTTCTTAGCGTGGATTTGAGCCAACGATACAACTAGGTCTTTGATAAGACCCAAACATTTGACTTTCCTCGAATCAAAGGAGAAAAGGTCCTTGTATGGCCTAGTGACCTCTAAACCCAGTTCATCCATGATCAACTTCGGCATGAGATTGTGCGACGCGCCAGAATCAAGCATGGCGTTATGCAAGGTCAGGTCATGGATCTTCAGACTGACATAGAACGGAGGGACGTCTTCGGCATCGCTTGTTTCTTCAACGCACAGACCAAAAAGGATGGCGGGGTTATCATCTTGAATATTCAGAGTATCGGGGGTCCCTCACATTTTCAACATTTTAATGATTTGTTCCCGATACTCACCCTTTCTAATAAGTTCATTGAACGGGACAAAGATCTTGATTTTGGCCATTTTGTGTTCAAAATTAAAAAGGAGAACAGGTTTTTTCTACCTCTTTCTCGCTCATCTCTCGGCCTGTCTCTGGAGCTTTCTTGGGGACCTCCTCCTTCGACTTGGCCTTTTCTGTCGCGTCCTTGGCCGCACTGTCCGGTCTTGGTCGGCTTGTGGAAGGTGTGTCCACTGCAGAATTCTTTACAGAGTTCGTTTGTCGCGGCTCGACAGGTACATCTTTGCTTCGGAGGTTGTACTTCCTTTGGAACTGCATGATGGCGTTCTGATAGCCTTTCCTGAACTCTTCCGTCTCCCAAGACAGTGCATCATCTGTTTCGAGTATCATGCCATCATCGGTCTCCAGCGTGAAGTCTTCGTTTCTGCTCATAAACCGATCGTGCTTTCTCTTTGTCAAGAACACACGCGGGTTTTTTTCATCACAACAATGTATCCGGTCGTCGAAAGCCTGGTCGAAATCCTCTTTTGTGTAGTTGTTCTGGAAAGGACGTCTCGTATGCTAGTCACCTTGATCCCGCTGCATGATTTGAGGGATCTGACCTCTTCGGAGGTTTTGGTTCGTGGGTTGTGGGTCGTTCTGTTCTCGAGCCGCAGGTCGGTTTCCCATGGACATCCTCTCCATCAACTTCTCCATGGTCTTCATCATCATGTCGAATTTGTCGTCTAAGGACCGCGACATCGATGGCTGTGCATCTCCCTGGGGTCAGTTAAGCCTCGGCTTTATTTTTCCCGATGCCATCATGTTCACTTCAACTTCGATAGCGTTACTCATAATAGCATCCAGATTCGCTGATCTTCTTTCTCTTAGCAGCAGAGCAAAGTCGTTGTCGAAGAAATCTGCGTACCGCAACTGTGCAACACCGGGGGGGGGGGCTTTACTTCCGCAGGGATGGAGTTGTACACCTTAAAAAAACGAGCCGAGAATTCCTACACTGTCTCTTCCGGGGCTTTATTCATATTATTGTATTGTGTTAGCAGCTGCAAAGGGTTTTTCTTATCCCCCCATTTGTTTAGGAACGACGTCTCGAATGCGGCGAAGTCCCGAATGCTCGCGGGCGGGAGGGCTTTGAACCATTTTCTTACGTCCCCCGAAAGGCTTTGCGCAAAAAGCCTCATTTTTTCATATGCATAGTCAACCTCCTACAGGTCGACGAAATCATTAAACCAGTCCAGGTGCCTCTGAGCGGAGACATTTCCTTCATTGTCGTAGAGTCTGATTCTTTGGTTATAATTTTGAGGCAAGTCGTGTAACTGGGCTGGCAAGATGAGGGGAGCGAATCTGGAGGCCATAGCCCAAGGAGGATTCAGATTTTGAGGGATATTACTTGATACTAGGGCTTGGAATTTTTTCGGGTCAAAGACAGTCTCGTCCAAATTGGTTTCTGATTTAAGCCTAAACAGAGTTTGCTCGAAAAGTACGTCGAATTCAAGGTCCTCAATGCTCTGTGCACCGTCTTTTGGCAAGGACAAGCTTTTTTCCAGGTAGTAGAATGGGTCTGATGCTTGCTCTCTAGTCTTGTGCAGAATCTTTTCGGGGTCGTACACAGGCTTCGAGGGGTTTGGGTCAGGATTCGCTCTGGTGTGAATCGTCTTTGGAGTCAGGTTTCCTGAACGGTGCTACCTGAAGCTACTGGTCTGTTTGGATTGGAGTCGCCAGGGTAAGGGTTTCATCCTGTAAGGATGTTTGTTCCTTTGTTACCCTCAGGGGTCAAACTGCAACGTTTTTCGTTCTCCTAGGGAAACTCTTTTCAACTTCGTCCCTGACAACGGTGCCAGAATGTTAGCACTCCGTAAATCTGTTTGGCTGATAAACAGACGACGAAGGCAACTTTTTCAACCAAGTTTGAGACCCAAAACTAGCCTTTCGGATCTGGAGAGGGCTCTCTCAAAAATGGCGCGGTCTCCGCGCAGGATATGACTTGGGAACACAATGGCTAGATTTAAACACCTTTGATGTAATGGGTTCTGGTTATATTGGTGCAAGAAAGTAAAACTTGGGCTATGGAGTCGATTTGAGGAAATGACAAAGATGAATGACTCAGTGACTGGACTTGAGAGGATAAGGCTAGGCGAGCAACAGTGTTCAGTGTAAAACCGTAATGTGGCGGGAGAAATTATAGGAAGTAACTCAGGAGCGCTGTTTTGGACGAATTCAGAGTTAGCTTTAGAGGAAAATGTTTTGTCTAAGTGGCGCGAACAAGGGGCGCTATACAGCGAATCCGCAGGTTCGAAAATTCGTTCCAAAATAGACAGTACAAGATATGAAATAAAGATAACAAGGAAACACATACGCAAAGAAAGAGGCACAATATATCCAACTATTACAACTAGAATCTTTTCATCAAGTCACAGGACCTTTGCATTAAATTTCGATCAAAACTCAGATTACAAACAATAGCAGTCGTTTATCCAATTTGCCAACCAACCTGGCTTACATCAAAAAGATGAAATATATAAACGAGGGCGCCGCTTGGGCTACCATGTTTTCTAACTGCTAACCCTAAACTAGGAAGAACGCGCAACATGCGCTAGAGACTCTTCGTATGGTACCATCCAAAAATAGGCAATAATCACGCATGACCACTAATGACTGTCTTCAGGTTCTCCACGAGGTCTGATCATCGGTCAGGTTTTGATGTGGGGAAAGATGTGTCATTGTATTCCCTTGATCAGGTATCATAGCGAACAGGTGTCTGTTAAAGGCTTTCTTGTTTGTAATAACGGCTTCGCTTTCTGTTATGCGCTCATTCGCTGGAGAATTGCGCGCAGTAAACAGTTGTTCGATTCTCGCGACCGTTATCAAAAGAGTATGATACTTCAGAGAACACGTATCACTCAAAACTACCATGAAGAAAACGACGCCCGCTAAACTTTCTCTTTCTGTGCACTAGTAAGAGCCACACGGATTTCCTTTTCGGTCGCCTTGCGTTCTCTGGGATGATCTTTGTGCCTTTCTTCTGCTAACCTTTGCGCCTCTCGCAGTTGTACAATAATGTCATGTGCCTCTTTGAGCTGCCTTTTAAACCATGCCACGTTCCCTCCGTGACTCTGTGCAGCTGATGCTTCCGCGGTCTTTGTCGCTAGTTGTCGCCTTAATTCCATGTTTTCCTGATAGAGCTCAGCAATAGACAGCTTTGCTTACTTCAGCTACTGAGATGGCGCTTCCTCATTTGCTCCTGCAACATCCGCTCTCCTTGCTCTGCTCTTGTCTTCGTGGCTCGATTTCCCAGCAGGCTCTAGCCGGATGGCGCGTCTGAGTAGTTCTTCAGCTACCAATCCGACGCGCGGTTCTTCTGTGATCCGAGCTTTCATGATTTCCTTGTTATTTCTCGGCCTGCCCCTCCTTCGAGGCAGTTGTTGTTGGGAGGAGGGGGCTCTTACCATCTCCCCTTCCTGTATGAATTGCTCTGCTTCGGTTGTTTCGCGACTTGATCTGGTCTTTCCTGCAGGTGAAAGAATGGTTCCTTCCATGTCTTTGGGAATGGTTATCGCGGGTGAGAATGAATCCCAGTCTCTTTGGGGTTCGGACCTCGCAATTCTGTCGCTCTGTGTGCCCTTTCCTGCGCTTTGAGAAGCCGCCATGGCGCGACCAAGGCATACTCTACGCACAGTGTATTAAACAAATGCATAGGGGGAGAGGTTCTGAACAAACTGGATTTGCAAGGGGAAAACTGCGAACAAAGTTTAGGCCTGGTTCTATGACTGGAGGGCATGCCGAGCATATGAGATTTATAACGAATCAACCAGGAGAGAAAATCATGCTGAAAGACAACGAATTTATGGCGACAAGATGTTTCAAGTCGAGTTGCAGGTTGTCCATGGCAAATCCCCGCGTGTAGGATGCAGGTGATAAGGTTTGTTGTGCATGCATAATACGAACACCGCGATTTTTCATTCCCTCAGCCTTCATGATGAACTGATAATAATTGTTGTGCTTACCAACGTGACCTTTATTAACCATTTGACTCGACCTGGGCACGTAGAGACTGGTTTCTTAACGGGATTCAACTTTCTAGAAAAGGCATATCCGTACCACGTATACAATTCCTGACTCCAATACCCCTTCCCATTTCCAAGGGCCAACCGGCCATTTGATAACTTCAACCTCACGGTGCTACATACCTGACTTCACATGTTTGGACGCATTGGTCATAATGTGACTCAAAACCGACTCTAAATGGAAAGAAAAATGGCGGCACTAACAACTGGCTCCAATGGGGATGCTATCCTCCCTGTGAGATAGCAAAGAACAGTAGACCAGGTGCCTAACCATTGGGCTTTATTCGACCTCTAGATGCTAAGCGATATAAATGACAGACAGAAAACAAACTAGACTCATCGACACAGCTTCTAAGACTTCAGCATAAACTTAGGGCCTTCACTTCAAGCTTCAATTTACTGTCGACCTACCAACTCGACATAAAAATAAAACGACTATTTACAATGACACATGACTTAAACAGATTTTATTTCATTAGGTAGTGTTTGAGGAACCTACCGTTTACAAGGCCCCAATCGAAACTTTCTCCATCTAATCCTTCCAGAAAATAAGCATTTTTTCCGCTGTGATCGCAAATTCTGAACGGACATGTCCACAGGTGGTTGAACTTTGCATGTTTTCCCTTACCTTCATTTCTTGAGTCCCATCTCAAAACTATGTCACCTAGTCGGAAATCCTCCGGCTTAGCATGCTTATCGAAAGCCTTCTATATCCTCTCCGGTTGGAGTTGCGACCGATTATATACCTGTTCCCTTGGTTGTTGTGTGTGAATTAGTTGGTTTATTCTCCTTTGTGCATCATTAGGCTCGGCTTCCTGCTCTTGCAACATCTTCCTGGCAGGTGGTCCCAGTGAAGTAGGGAAAATCGCGTCTACGCCGTAAACAATCTGGAAAGGTGAAGTCGATATAGACTTCTTGGTGGTGACTCGATCTGCCCACAACATGTAGATAAGCTTCTTATGCCAGGCTCTCTTGTTGTCTTGCAGGAGTCTTTTGATGATCCTGGTCAAGCGCTTATTTGAGGATTCTGCTAACTCGTTTCCTTGTGGATAATATGTCGTGGAATTCCCCAGGGTTATGTTATAATCATGACAGAACTTCTCCATCTTCTTAGACTTGAATGCGACCGCATTATCCGTTATGATCTTAACAGGACACCCGAACCTTGACAAGATGTTTGTCTCCAGGAACTGTATGATGACCGCGTCGGTAGCCTGCTTTGTGGGGACCACCTCAATCCATTTCGTAAAGTAGTCGGTGGCCGTGAGTATCCATTTATGCTGCGTGGAGGATGGCGAATTTATCTCTACTATGAAATCTAGGCCCCACTGCATGAAAGGCGCTTCGACTGAGATTGGCTTTAGCGGCAGGGGCTCTAGCTTTCTCCTCCCATAAAAAATCTGGCATTTGTGACAGCTGGAGACCTCTTTATATACGTCAGCGAAAATCGTCAACCAATAATAACCCGCCCTCAGGATCTTGTGCGTGGTGATCTTCCAATAGTGGTGCCCTCCGCAGTCGCCTCTGTGAAATTCCTGTATGGCTCGTCTCGCGTCATCCTCCAGCAAACAACTCAACAGTATTCCTTCGAGGTCTTTCCAATACAGTGAATTGTCCAAGATGTAGAACTTAACCGCTTTAAGCTTGAGGAATCTAGCCTTAGTCTTACTCACACCTGGAGGGGCCTGGAAATTCTCCAACACATATATGATGTCTGCATACCATGGTGAATCAATGAACCGCTGAGGCACATGTGCAACTTTTTCTTCTTGAGGGCATTCCGACAGATCGACAATGAAGTTCATTCCTACAGCGTCACAGTCCGACTGCGCCATCAATTTCGCGAGACCCTGACCTTTGACCAACTTTGTAGGCTTGATTTCAAGATCGTATTCTAACATGGCCGCTATCCACTTTCCACTTCTTCCTTCTGGGTCAGGTTGAGTCAGGATATCCTTTACCGCACTACTGGGTACGCAAGCGATGACATGGGAGTGCAGTATGTATGTCCTGAATTCTTTCAAAGCTTTTACTAAGGCGTACGCTTGTTTTTCCATAATGTTGTACCTTAGTGGAGCGTCGCGCAACGTCCGACTGAAATAAGCTATGGGTTTCTCGAAATCCTGCTCGTCTTTCTGCAGCAGTACGCCGACAATAGTGTGTTCTGAGGCGAACGAAAAAAGGAGGAAATTTTTCGTAAAGTCCGAGCTGGCTAGCATGGGAGCTTTAGTCAGCGCCACTTTGATGTCTTCGAAGGATTTCTTGGCCTCCAAGTTCGACTTAATCTCGTTTCCCTTCCTGAGCATGCAAGTTATACGTTTAATGATTTCCGCCAGGTTTGGGATGAATCTCCTCAAAAAGTTCACCTTGCCCAGGAAGGATTGCACCTCCTTTTTACTGCGCGGGGTGCCGATCTTCAGGATCCCTTCAACCCTGTTGGGGTCTATTTTAATGCCTTCCATGGAAATGATGTGCCCTAGCAGCTTTCCCTCCTCCACCGCGAAATGCGATTTCTTTGGATTTAGTGATATGCCGAACTTTTTGCACTTCCAGAAAACCCTCTTCAGGTGCTCAAGATGTTGTTTGTCAGAGGCAGAATACACTGTGATGTCATCCAGATAAATCACGATGAATTTATTCATTTCATCAGCGAACGCGATGTCCATCACCCTCTGAAAGGTGGCACCAGTGTTCATCAAGACGAACGACATCTTAGTGTACATGAACGTTCCCCACGGGGTGGTGAAGGCCGTCTTCTCTCTGTCGTCCGGGTGGACCATGATCTGGTTATAACCTGAGAAACCGTCCAACATGGACATCTTCTGAGATCCCACTACCTTTTGCAGGATGTAGTCCATTTTGGGGAGGGGGTAGTGGTCCTTGAGAGACACTTTATTTAAATTTCGGAAGTCTACGCACAGTCTTATTTCGCCGCTTTCTTTCTTACGAGTACTAAGTTAACTACCCACTTCGAGAATCTCAAAGAAACAATAATTTTAGTGTCGAAAAGCTTCTTTACCTCTTTCTCGATCAGCGGCAGTAACAGGGGGTTTATCCGTCTCAACTTCTGTTTGAAAGGCTTATGATCTTCCTTGAGAGGGATAACATGTTGGATCACCTTCGTGTCGTACACCTTCAAGTCATCGTAGCTCCACGCGAAGACGTCTGGGAAATATTTCATGAGCTTTACGTAGTACTGCTTGACCTTTGGACTGAGTGTCTTTGATAATTTTACCATCTTCGGGTCTTCCTCAATCCCGATGTTGCAGTCCTCCACGTCTTCTTCGCTTGCGGTGATCTTGGGGTTCTTAGCCACATCATTTTCGTCGAACAACTTTTCAAGCGGCACCAACCCATTTGGAATAATATTGTTCTTCGGTTGTATTATATCCCTTCCCGCGATCTGGTTTTGGAAAGGGTCGTCATTACTGGGCGCATCTGCGCTCTCATCTTCGTCACCGCAGTATTCCCCGTCGATGTTTGTATTAGCGAACTCATCGCTCGTAAGGAGGAATCCTTCCACTTGTTTTTCATCATCAAACACCTACCAGTGTTTGATATTGTCAGGCACTGTCGGCCTGTGCTTGACCTCGATTTCATATCTTCTATCCGGAAGAATGAGAATCTTGAAAACCAAGGCCGAGGTGGCCAACGCATCGGCGATTTGATTTTGTTCTCTAAGGATAGCAGTCAGGTCATACTCTGAAAATCCTTCGAGAGGTCCAAAGCCAAATTTCTGTACGCTCTTAGTTTGGGGTGTTTGGTTTGATACACACCCTTCACCTGATTTATGATTAACTCGGAATCTGCACGCACTGCTATCCTCTGCGCGCCTAATTCTTTCAAAAATTGTAAGCCCAAGATTAGCACTTCATACTCGGCCATGTTGTTAGTGCATTCAAACGCGAGCTTGTGTGAATGCAACTTTGTGCTTGTTTCAGGGGGGCTCACCCATACACCAGCCCCAGCTCCTTCTTTGCTGACTGCGCCGTCAAAATTCATGTTCCACACCCCATTTTCCGCGCGGTCTTTCGGGTCGGTGCACTCTATTGTTTCCCGCGCGGTTTTCTTGTTAGTTGTTGTGATGGTCGTCGATTCTTCTTCTCCGAAGCTAAAGTCATTGTAGAATATAGAAGAACCCACTTCGGTGTCAATGGCGTATATAGGATGATTGTGTGGCTGCGCCTTGCTGCTTACCATGTATTTCAGCAGCACTTCTCTATACAACCTCCTGTCATGGCCAAAAACAGGGATAGTGGCATACGTCATATCCATATGCAACGTGCACTTCAACTTCGCAGCCCACGATCTCGAGAGCAGCATGCCGAACTTCGGGGGTATGTCTGCGACGACTACGTCCATGACCATGTTCTTAGCGGGGATTCGAGCCAACGATACAACTAGGTCTTTGATAAGACCCAAACATTTGACTTTCCTCAAATCAAAGGAGAAAAGGTCCTTGTATGGCCTAGTGACCTCTAAACCCAGTTCATCCATGATCACCTTCAGCATGAGATTGTGCAATGCGCCAGAATCAAGCATGGCGTTATGCAAGGTCAGTTCATGGATCTTCAGACTGACATAGAACGGAAGGACATCTTCAACATCACTTGTTTCTTCAACGCGCGGACCAAAAAGGATGGCGGCGTTATCATCTTGAATATTCAGAGTATTGGGGGTCCCTCCCATTTTCATCATTTTAATGATTTGTTCCCGATACTCGCCCTCTCTAATAAGTTCATTGAACGGGACAGAGATCTTGATTTTGGCCATTTTGTGTTCAAAATTAAAAAGGAGAACAGGTTTTTTCTACATTTTTCCCGCTCGTCTCCCGACCTGTCTCCGGAGCTTTCTTGGGGACCTCCTCCTTCAACTTGGCCTTTTCTGTCGCGTCCTTGGCTACGCTGTCCGGTCTTGGTCGGCTTGTGGAAGGTATCTCCGCTGCAGACTTCTTTACAGAGTTCGTTTGTTGCAGCTCGGCAGGTACATCTTTGCTCCGGAGGTTGTACTTCCTTTGGAACTGCATGATGGCGTTCTGATAGCCTTTCTTGAACTCTTTCGTCTCCCAAGACGGCGCATCATCTGTTTCGAGTATCATGCCATCATCGGTCTCCAGTGCGAAGTCTTTGTTTCTGCTCATATATCGATCGTTCTCGCTCTTTGTCAGGAACACGCGTGGGTTTTTGTCATCACAACAATGTATCTGGTCGTCGAAAGCCTGGTCGAAATCCTCTTCTGCGTAGTTGTTCTGGAAAGGAGGTCTCGTATGCTGGTCACCTTGATCCTGCTGCTTGATTTGAGGGATCTGACCTCTTCAGAGGTTTTGGTTCCTGGGCTGTGGGTCGTTCTGTTCTCGAGCCGCAGGTTAGTTTCCCATGGACATACTCTCCATCAACTTCTCCATGGTCTTCATCAGCACCCGGGGGTGGGGGCTTTACTTCCACAGGGATGGAGTTGTACACCTTCAAAAAACGAGTCGAGAATTCCTGCACTCTCTTCCGGGGCTTTCTTCATATTATTGTATTGTGTTAGCAGCTGCAAAGGGTTTTTCTTATCCCCCCATTTGTTTAGGAACGACAACTCGAATGCAGTGAAGTCCCGAATGCTCGCGGGCCGGAGGGCTTTGAACCATTTTCTTACGTCCCCCGAAAGGCTTTGCGCAAAAAGCCTCATTTTTGCATCTGCGTAGTCAACCTCCTACAGGTCGACGAAATCATTAAACCAGTCCAGGTGCCTCTGAGCGGAGACATTTCCTTCAGCGTCGTAGAGTCTGATTCTTTGGTTATAATTTTGAGGCAAGTCGTGTAACTGGGCCGGCAAGATGAGGGGAGGGAATTTGGCGGCCATAGCCCTAGGAGGATTCGGATTTTGAGGGATATTACTTGATACTAGGGCTTGGAATTTTTTCGGGTCGAAGACAGTCTCGTCCAAATTGGCTTCTGACTTAGACCTAAATAGAGTTTGCTTGAAAAGTACGTCGAATTCAAGGTCCTCAATGCTCTACGCACCGTCTTTTGGCAAGGACAGGCTTCTGTCCAGGTAGTAGAACGGGTCCGACGCTTGCTCTCTAGTCTTGCGCAAAATCTTCTTGGGGTTGTACACAGGCTTCGAGGGGTTTGGGTGATCCAGAATCGGATCTAGGAGCCTGATAGGGCTAAAAAGGGATAAAAAATGAAAGGTCTCAGAATCAGACGAAACCAACTCCATTGTGATCGGCTCGTCGCGCTGATTCCGGACATATATTTACTTTCTCAAAAGGGCTCCGTATGCGAGAGTTATCGTACTCTGATCAGTTTCCCCAAATATCTAAAAAGTCAACAAGTCAACTGGCAAAAGTCAATGATGATGTCAGCATGACATCATCATGCTGACATCAACAAAGTGACATGTGGCAGCACAGGCAGTAGGGTGACTGGGCAGTGACAAGGACCAATACAACATTGACAAGTGGCATCATTGAGGACCAATGAAAAGGTGCCACATGGCCCAAACATGGGCTGCCACGTGGCACCCCATCACTAGTGGGATGGACAAAATTATATTGGAGCGCATGGGATTCGACCCCTTGACCTATTTGATGAGCAATGCCTTGGGAAAGGTTATTTAGCCAACGCGCCCACTCTTTTATTTGGGTTTTCAACGCACTTTAAGCTTTATAAAGTGACGTATTATGTGTGGGGGCGGAAAGGGGCTGGGGCTAAGCCCCAACCCACAGTTTATTTGGTACACATGACCATAGTAAGGGGCGCGGGCGCCAATGTTTCTAGCCACCAGCACGTGTTTTTGTAGCACCTTCCTCCATATATTGCGGGGGGCTATGACCACGGTTTGTGCGAGTTTTATGGGCGCGGTCCCATTAGGGTATGCCATGTGACCTTTGATGTCGGGATAAGGGGCCAACGCACAGCCCTATGGGTTGGTGCTTGGACACATCAATGCATGTGACCGAGTTTAAGGGGGCGTGCGCAGGGATAAAGGGCTAAGCCTTATATTAAACATAAAGTGGTTTTTTAACTATACATTATGGATTTTTTAATTGATTTATGCCTGTTATTGAAGATTTTGCCCATTATTGGGAGATATTGGGCTCTTTTTGAGCCCAGATTTTGGGAGGAAGTTGGGGAATGATAACCAACTCCAGATCTATATAAACTAGGCATGTTTGAGGCCATGGAGGACAATCAGAGTAGAGTTATGATGAAGCAAAGCAAAGCCAAGGCCATTTTTATGCAGGGAAGCTGTTGAGGAGGAGACCTTTGCAGGCCATTTCTGGGAGCTACACTCAGTCTTTTTCAGTGCCGTCAGTTGCATTGGATTTCTGAGGTCGAGCAGAACACAACGAGATTAGAATGGAGTCCATTTGATGTACTTTGAAAGCATTGAAGAATTAATAAAGAAGCCTCCCCCACTGAGACAAAGGCCTGGAGACGTAGGCAATTTTGTGCCGAACTTCGTTATCACTTCTCTTGTTATGGTTTGTTGTTCTTATTGCTTCAGTTCGGATCTGTATATTGTTTTATGGCTGCTATGTTTCTTCATTAAATTCATCCTCTTTGGTTCAACTTCATAAATGGTTAATTAACACATGCGATTAATAACTCAACCAAAGTCATTAAAAGATCTTTTCGGATCATTGGGTCCGGATTCGCTCTAGTGTAAATCGTCTTTGGAGATAGGTTTCCTGAACTGTGCTACTTGGAGCTACTGGTCTGTTTGGATTGGAGTCGCCTCGGTAAGGGTTTCAGACTGTAAGGATGTTTGTCCCTCTGTTACCCTCAGGGGTCAAACTGCAACGTTTGTCGTTCTCCCAGATAAAATCTTTTCAACTTCGTCCTCGACAATGGCACTAGAATGTTAGCACTCCGTAAATTTGTTTGGCTGATAAACAAACGACGAAGGTAACTTTTTCAACTAGCTTTGAGACCCGAAACTAGCCTTTCAAATCTGGAGAGGGCTCTCTCAGAAATGGCGCGATCTCCTCGCAGGATATGACTTGGGAACACAATGGCTAGATTTAAACATCTTTGATGTAATAGGTTTTGGTTATATTGGCACAAGAAAGTAAAACTTGGGCTATGGAGTTGATTTAAGGAAATGACAGAGATGAATGACTCGGTGACCGGACTTGAGAGGAAAAGGCTAGGCGAGCAACAGTCTTCAGTGTAAAACCGTAATGTGGCGGGAGAAATTACAGGAGGTAACTCAGGAGCGCCGCTGTGGACGAATTCAGAGTTAGATTTAGAGGAAAATGTTTTGTCTAAGTGGTGCGAACAAGGGGCGCTATACAGTGAATCCGCAGGTTCGAAAATTCGTTCCAAAATAGACAGTACAAGATATGAAATAAAGATAGCAGGAAACACATACACAAAGAAAGAGGCACAATACATCCAACTATTACAACTAGAATCTTTTCATCAAGTCACAGGACCTTTGCATTAAATTTCGGTCAAAACTCAGATTACATACAATAGCAGTCGTTTACCCAATTTGCCAACCAACCTGGCTTACATCGAAAAGATGAAATATATAAACGAGGGCGCCACTTGCGCTACCCTGTTTTCTAACTGCTAACCCTAAACTAGGAAGAACGCGCAACATGCGCTAGAGACTCTTCGTATGGTACCATCCAAAAATAGGCAATAATCACGCCTGTCCACTAATGACTGTCTTTAGGTTCTCCACAGGGTCTGATCGTCGGTCAGGTTCTGATGTGGGGAAAGATGTGTCGTTGTATTCCCTTGATCAGGTATCCTAGCGAACAAGTGTCTATTAAAGGCTTTGTTGTTTGTAATAACGACTTCGCTTTCTGTTATGCGCTCATTCACTGGAGAACTGTGTGCGGTAAACAACTGTTCGATTCTCGCGGCTGTTATCAAAATGGTATGATACTTCAGAGAACACGTATCACTCAAAACTGCCATGAAGAAAACGACGCCCGCTAAACTTTCTCTTTCTGTGCACTGGTAAGAGCCACGCGGATTTCCTTTTCGGTCGCTTCGCCTTCTATGGTATGCTCTGTGTTCCTTTCTTTTGCTAACCTTTGCACCTCTCGCAGCTGTACAATAATGTCCTGCGCCTCTCTGAGTTGCCTTTTCAAGCATGCCACGTTCCCTCCGTGACTCTGTGCAGCTGACGCTTTCACGGTCTTTGTCGCTAGCTGTCGCCTTAATTCCCTGTTTTCCTGATAGAGCTAGGCAATAGCCAGCTTTGCTTGCTTCAGCTGCTGAGATGGCGCTTCCTCATTTGCTCCTGCGACATTCGCTCTCCTTGCTCTGCTCCTGTCTTTGTGGCTCGATTTCCCAGCAAGCTCTAGCCGGATGGCGCGTCTGAGTAGTTCTTCAGCTATCAATCCAACGCGCGGTTCTTCTGTGATCTGAGCTTTCATGATTTCCTTGTTCTTTCTCGGCCTGCCCCTCCGAGGCAGCTGTTGTTGGGAGGAGGGGGCTCTTACCATCTCCCCTTCCTGTATGAATTCCTCTGCTTCGGCTGTTCCGCAACTTGATCTGGTCTTTCCTGCAGGTGAAAGACTGGTTCCTTCCACGTCTTTGGGAATGGTTGCCGCGGGTGAGAATGAATCCCAGTCTCTTTGGGGCTCGGACCTCGCAATTCTGCCGCTCCACGCGCCCTTTCCTATGCACTGAGAAGTCGCCATGGTGGGACCAAGGTATACTCTGCGCGTAGTGTATTCAACAAATGCACAGGTGGAGAGGTTCTGAACAAACTGGATTGGAAAGGGGAAAACTGCGAACAGAGTTTAGGCTTGGTTCTATGACTGGAGGACATGCCGAGCATATGAGATTTATAACGAATCGACCAGGAGAGAAAATCATGTTGAAAGGCAACAAATGTATGGCGACGACATGTTTCAAGTCGAGTTGCAAGTTATCCATGGAAAATCCCCGCGTGTAGGATGCAGGTGATAAGGTTTGTTGGGCATGCATAATACGAACGCCGCGATTTTTCATTCCCTCAACCTTCATGATGAACTGATAATAATTGTTGTACTCGCTGACGCGACCTCTATTAACCATTTGACCCGACCTGGGCACGTAGAGACTAGTTTCTTAACGGGATTCGACTTTCTGGAAAAGGCATATCTGTACTGTTGTCGCCTTATACACACTTCGGAGACGTGGAAGAAATCTTCAATCCACTCGGTGTGTCCTTAGGGGCAAGTGAGAGTTAAGGTGTTGTCTCCTAATCCTCAACTCCTCCGTCTAGGCCAACTCCTAGCGAAGCCAAGGGGGGTAGTCCCTAACAAATATACTAAGGCTTTTAAATAAGCTAAGTACAAGAAATGAAATCTAGGAGTTTAATTATTCATTCAACAATCAACCATAAATTGAAATACACATAAACCAACTATTCATCCACGATATAACATCAATCATATACTTGCATAAAAAGGATACTCAGGTACGTTTGTTATATGCAAGTAAATTTAAAATTTGCTTCCAAGAAGATAACCAATATATAAAAGGAAGCCTGTGGCTTTGCTGAGTGTAAAATGAGACCAGTGCCTTAAAGTGAATCGTGGGCAATGTAGTTCGTGTGTTTTATTAGAATAAATTGATGTTGAATTAGTGAAATGGTTTGGGCCTCCTTATGTATCGTTTACCAATCTAAAACTTGCCGACCGGGTGTGTAGCAGATCCAACAAGGCAAGTTGCCAGGTGATTTGACGCACGACACCTAGGGTAGTGGTCTTAGACAAACGATACCACTTAGAGATTGTCCTAATTAATCTATCAACCACTGACCAACCCAACGTGTATGAAACTTACTTCCAGCAGATCGAGACTAACTTGCAACTGGAAGGGTCAGGAACCGCACTGAGCACTGAGGGGATGGTTTATTTGCCAAATTGAAATTGCAAGAAGTAAAACTAATCTAGCAATTAGTGTTCTACTTTGCAAATTGAAATCTAATCTAGATTGATTCCAGTGGTTTGTGATGAATTGAAAGATTACTTTTATCTTATCTTTAGTTATGAAAGTAGAATCTAAGCTAAAATTGCAAAATTGAGACAAACACCAAAAACACCATTCCCCCAGGGGGGATGAAGAGTGAGAGCTTGTGGCCCCAATGATTTTATTAAAGAACTTGCACAAATATTTATGGAAGTGACTTGTGACCATTCATTAGGGAGGTCACAAGTCTTTACAATGTTTTACAAATGTTTATTGTAGAAAGGGGGTGCCCCCGGGGGTCCCGGATGCTCCAAATCCGCCCAAAACAGACATAACTTCCTCTTATCTGTTCGTTAACCTGCACAAAAAAGCAAACAAACAATGACAAAAGATGCCCAAAAACACTTTGGAAGTGTCTTGGGTTATTAGTAGGAAAGCCCCAAAATTGACTAAGTAAACTCGCATAAAATGAGCAAAAATGAACTAAGAAAAGCAAGCTAAAGAGCTTGTCTCCTTAGGGTCTTTTTCTACTATTTTAAAACATCCATATAAAGGCACTCTAATTGCCAAATATGGAATTGAAAGCTTTAGGAAAAGAACTATCCTTTAACTTCTAAAATTTTTGAAAGAAAAACATGCTAAAGGAGACTTTTCCTATGCTAGATCTAAGCAATTAGATGAAACTTGAAAGTACAAACTTGGATCTAGTTTATCTTATGCATGTAGACTTATATATTCAGAAATTTAAATAAGGATAGATCTAAGATACTTGCATTTCCAACAAAGTAACCAAAAAACTTAGATTTTCAGAAAATTTGAGATAAGGAAGAAAGAATGTCGAACGGAAGCCAACTTTGGGCTATGCAGTCTCTTTGATGCACTTGAAGAGGGAATCCTTTCGATTAGATGGAATTGAAAGTGTTAGAAGCTCAACCTAGAGTCTTCCACTCCTCCAAATTAGAGGTCATGTAAACTTAATAGAAATCTTACAAGAAACTGTTAAAAGTAGATGCATCTACCTCCTACACATTCAATCTAGAAAACACGAATTCAAGCAAGAATGGCATGAAATGATAGATTAAATATGTTAAATAAGATCTAGTAATGCAAGAAAGATCACTAATATCTTATTGAAAGGTTACTAACAGATATAATTGCAAAAAAAAGAAATTTACCATAATCTCAACACATCCACAAAGAAGAATTGTATCCACACATTGGTACAAGACACCAAGATTGACCTCCAAAGTCTTCAAGTTTTATTCCAAGAGCCCGAGATCGTATTACAACAACATAACTTTACATAACCAGATCTGATTACAAAAGGAGAACTAGCTCCAATATATAGCAAGAGGGTGAAGAAGCCAAGTGAAGGAGGGCACACCACTTGGAGAGGGGGGGCGCACCATTTGGAGGAAGAGGGATGACAAGTGTGGAGAGGGTGGCTGCCACCTCTCCCACAACACAAACAGGTCACCACTTGTGAAGAAGATGAGGTATGGGAGGTGCCACCTCTCAAGAGGTTGGCTGCCCCCTTTGGGAATGTGCCACCTCTCAAGAGGTGTGCACCTCCTCATGGAGTACATGCCACAATGAAACAACACCTGTCCCACTTATGCCTTTTGACCAATAGGAGTTACCCAATGGATGCCACCTTGCCTTTTGAGGCTTTATTTCAACTCAAACATGTCCCCACATGTTTCCTCAAATTTTGCTTTTGCTGATTTTATTTGATTTAATTTGACTTTTTTGGGTTTTTGGAGTAAAATTAATTTTTAAGTGATTAAAATCACCAATTTTACTCAACCAAGTGGGTACTTAGGTAATATGGGTGCTCTAGGTCCAAAATATGGGTAGTTTTGACCTTCTCATTATCCAACTGGCTGAAGTAGAAAACATAGATAACAACCATGTCATGGATGAAATAAGACCTCAGATGTCTGAAAAATCCCGGTCTGAGATGACTCGTTGAAGATCCTTTTCCAAGTTTTATCAACTTGGCTCTTTTCTTGGGATCAGACCACCCAAGAAACATGTTCATTCCTTTATTCAACCAAACATTGGAGTCTGGTCGGCCTTGTAAAGCTTTGATGAATCTCTGCATTGGACTGTCATGGTGGAAGCCCAACCGCTGTTCATAATGATCTGACATTGATAGACCGGAGTTGTCTTCCACTCTTCCATTATTTGATTCTTCTGACGAATGAGAGATTGGAAGTGGAACTGCCAAGACCTCTGCTTCACTGATCGTTTCAGGTTCATCATAACTGTCGAAGGTCTTCTCTGAGGAGATGGATTCCTCGAGAGGAGGGTGGGGATCTGAATTATCTGGATATTCAATCATTTCAAACTCAAAATCATTTGTTTCCTCATGACCAATTAATGACTCATCTATAGGCTCTTCCGGAATTTCCAGGTGAAATTCCTTTTCTTGTTCATTGTGAAGTTCTGTCTCTATAGGGTATGAATACTTGATGCGAGTTTCTGCCTTTGCAATGCGAACCTTCATGGCCTTTAACTGCTTCGCATAGATAAATTCCATGGCCTGAATGACTTCTTTAAACTTTTGATTGGAATCTAGTGAAGCATCATTCTTAACATCTGAATTGATTGTTTTCATATTTGAAGGTTTCTTTTCCTTCCATCCATAAAAGCATCAATCAACTCATTGTAAGTTCTAACCTATTTATCTTTAAGCTCTGTAAACAAATCAAGATCATCAAAGGATAAGATAAACAATTTCATTCCCACATCTTCATATAAGGCATTACAACACCATTTATTAAAGCAAAGGGAAACTTTCTTAACATGAAGTCTAGCATCAACAATATTATTACTTTGAAAACAAGGCAAATTTTTAATTTCTTTTTCTGGAATCACATGTGGATAACCACTTGTTGCAGAAAAATCAATAGGTTTATAAAGATCATCCATTTCTAAACTAGATTTATTAATCAAAAAGCAAAGAGAAAAGATTCTATCAGAAATGGACTGGGACCCAAAAATTAATAAGGATCTTGTTGGGAAGAAAGCTTGGTTAGGCTCCTCCAAAAACACCTTCGGGTTCAAGGATGAAGCTAAGCAAACCGTGAGTTCCTCCTTGCAGAATACTTTGTCAAATTATTTTTTGAAGTGGAGTCGATAGATGATCAAGTTTATTCTAAACAAACAAGAAGCATCAAACAAAACAAAAAACAAAAAGGAAAACAAAAGTCGTATTCCGGGAATAGAAAGATTTATCCCCGGCAATGGCGCCAAAATGTTTCCGCCTTATACACACCTGGGAGACGTGGAAGAAATCTTCAATCCACTCGGTGTGTCCTTGGGGGCAAGTGAGAGTTAAGGTGTTGTCACCTAATCCTCAACTCCTCCGTCTAGGCCAACCTAGCGAAGCCAAGGGGGGTAGTCCCTAACAAATATACTAAGGCTTTTAAATAATCTAAGTACAAGAAATGAAATCTAGGAGTTTAATTATTCATTCAACAATCAACCATAAATTGAAATACACATAAACCAACTATTCATCCACAATATAACATCAAGAATATACTTGCAAAAACAGGATACTCAGGTACATTTGTTATATGCAAGTAAATTTAAAATTTGCTTCCAAGAAGATAACCAATATATAAAAGGAAGCCTGTGGCTTTGCTAAGTGTAAAATGAGACCAGTGCCTTAAAGTGAATCGTGGGCAATGTAGTTCGTGTGTTTTATTAGGATAAATTGATGTTGAATTAGTGAAATGGTTTGGGTCTCCTTATGTATTGTTTACCAATCTAAAACTTGCCGACTGGGTGTACCGCAGATCCAACAAGGTGAGTTGTCAGGTGATTTGACACACGACACCCAGGGTAGTGGTCTTAGACAAACGATACCACTTAGAGATTGTCCTAATTAATCTATCAACCACTGACCAGCCCAGCGTGTATGAAACTTACTTCCAGCAGATCGAGACTAGCTTGCAACTGGAAGGGTCAGGAACCGCACTGAGAGCTGAGGGGATGGTTTATTTGCCAAATTGAAATTGCAAGAAGTAAAAGTAATTTAGCAATTAGTGTTCTACTTTGCAAATTGAAATCTAATCTAGATTGATTGCAGTGCTCTGTGATGAATTGAAAGATTACTTTAGCTTATCTTTAGTTATGAAAGTTGAATCTAAGCTAAAATTGCAAAATTGAGACAAACACCAAAAACACCATTCCTCCAAGGGGGATGAAGAGTGAGAGCTTGGAGCCCTGTTATCCCCGATTTCTAGGGATAACTAGGAGATCATGTCTCGAGGCCCACAAGTCCTAGACATGGAGTACCGAGAGCAGGATTGACCTGA
>SNQJ01S0006974.1:3891-18332 GCA_010110895.2 Picea sitchensis | reverse complement strand
CGAGAATAGAAGACTCCGGAAAGCAAGAGAAAACCCTAATGAGTTGGCTAATAACCCTAGAAGTCTTGTCGGCTCAAGAAGATAATTTATATTAGGTTATTAGCCTCCAAGAGAAGAAGTTGGCCAGAAATAATAATAATATATTGAATAGACATGTACCCAGAAGGAGAAGTCGGCCCCAGCAAATCTGGCAGAACCACTATAAATACAGGGCACCAGTTCTCATTTGTCACATCTCATAATCGCAGAGCAGCAATTGGTGCACACTGCAGTTCCCAGTTTGGTGCACACGTGTGGAGGAGAGCTGCAGGTGCAGCTACTGCAGCTAGCAGTTTGGGTGTTGGCTTGGACTATCTCTTGGCTAGGGTTTGGACTATCTGATTAGCTATTGTTGGTGCGCTATCCTTGGAGGAAGATGCGCTACACCTTGTTTGGCTATCTAGCCTAGGGTTTGCTTCCGGAGTAATTCTCAGTCAAGGTTAAGGTGCTCGGAGGGTGGCTTCGGCTTATGGTTGGGTGACGAGGGTATTGTCAATGGTAAAACGAGCACAATCTTCTATATTCTAACAGGAATCTCATACAATATTAGGTGTAACAGAGCCAATTCCAAAGCAAGAAGTATTGTTCCAAAGCTTGTCCAAGGGGGGAATTGGCAAATTCGAATGGATGAGGAAGAGTTCAAATGTTGGCAAATATCTCAAGCGAAATTCATTCTTTTCTTTGATAGGGATTCAAAAGGGAGGTGGCAGGTGAAAGGGGATCATCTTCTATCCCGAAGGAAATCAAGAATTAAGTTTCAAATGGGGTCTAGACTCTAGGCAAAGCTACTAACAACTAGGCGAAGGCATATGTTCTTTATCAAGGTATTAAAATCTTGGATTCTAGGCAAGTTAAGAATTTGATTGTGCTAGGAGATTCAATATTAATCATAAGATCTATTCGTAGCCCTCATTCTCAATTGGATGGAAAACTTTCTCATCTCTTTCAGAGAATTCAAAAGGAGATCAGTCACTATAAAATCCTAACCCCAAAGCTCCATCAACCAAAGATGTGCAACCAAGAAGAGGGAACCAAATAGCAAGCACAATCACCATCCAACCAAGGATAAGCGAGACTCTCTCAACCAAATGTCTCCATCAAATGATATGAGGCCATGAAGAGAGAGTGCTCCATACAGATAAATCCCCCTAAGTCGGTCCAACAGCTCCAACGAATAAGAAGCAAATATCCATCAATGTGATGAAAAGCTCAAGATGGAATCTCATACAATATGAGTTGTAATAGAGCCAATTCCCAAGCAAGAAGTTTTGTTCCAAAGCTTGTCCAAGGGGGGAATTGGAAAATTCGAATGGATGAGCAAGAGTTCAAATGTTGGCAAATATCTCAAGCGAAATTCATTCTTTTCTTTGATAGGGATTCAAAAGGGAGGTGGCAGGCACAAGGGGATCATCTTCTATCCCGAAGGAAATCAAGAATTAAGTTTCAAATGGGGTCTAGGCAAAGCTACTAACAACTAGGCGAAGGCATACATTCTTTATCAAGGTCTTAAAATCTCAAATTCTAGGTAAGTTAAGAATTTGATTGTGCTAGGAGATTCAATATTAATCATAAGATCTATTCGTAGCCCTCATTTGTGCTCGTCTTTGTGCTCATTTGTCTTGTTGATAACTCTAGTCTTAAGGTTGTTTCGACTCATAGGACAACTAATGAGGTTTTAGTGGGGCATGTAGAAGGGACATGTGTTTTATCAACCAACTTCGGGTCAAATCATTTGGTCTTTCGATGCATGGAGAGCCACAACAATTCTCGCTATTGTTGTTGTTGTGAGATTAAAGAAACTCAGAAATTCCTCCATAGGCAAGATGACTTAATCGTTGATAACTGGACTTCAATCTTCTCAATCACGAGTAGATTCCATGCATAGGAAGAAAATCATAAATCAGGGCATGTTGTTATCATGGAAAATTTGTTGCTCCACGAAAGACAAATTGAGGCTTTAGAGGCAAAATCCCTGTTGTTGCACCAGATGGTTTCAAATTTAGCTATGGGACCCCGTTCGATCGCCTTCAATACCAAGATGTTCATTGGTACAATGCCTATGGAAAACAAGGAGGAAGACTCTATTCATCCAATGCAGTCAATGTGGATATGATTGGGACTACACAGGACTCCTAGCCCTCCCTAGTGAAGCAAGGGGAAGATTACAATGTGCATGTTTTTCCTTAATCTCTAGTTTTATGTATTGCAAAGTATGGTTAGTGTTAGGGGTTTTGTATAGGCATTACTCTAGTAATAGTCGAAAATCCTCTGCGAAGGATAGAACTTCAATTTTGATAGACAAGCTTTGAATTTTTTAACAGTCTCTAAATTTCAAGTTGTGCGACACTCACCACTTTTTTGTATTATTATGATCACTAGAACGATTTGCAGCAATTCTCTAATACAAATATATACTCGATTCTTGTTTTTGTAAAAGATTACTTACCTACAATTGCTTGCTTAGAGTCATAGTCCTACTCCTATCCTGTAAACTTCATTCTGAGCTTCATAAGCCTGGTGGATTTTAAACTTTTGTTCAGTCAAACATATGCATGCCTTGATTCCAAACCCAAGTGTTAGGGGTTTGCATAAAGTATGTGCTGGTTTTTTATTTTTATCTTTTAATCTTCTAGGGAGTGGCATGGTATAAGAAGAGTGTAAATCTATGCTCAATGGCATGATAATACTTCTAATGGGAAGAGAAGTGGAGGAAGCTCCCTTAACATCAAAGGCCAAAGATCACCTAACAAGTAAAAAGGCTAATGGTATGGTCCTACTCATGAAATCTACACTAGATGCAAAGAGGGGCATTTGTCACTCTATGTCGACCACATGATCTATCGAAACGAGATGGTCTTGGAATAATCCACATGTCAAGACACTGTCTAATTTCTCTACTACTATTTGTGCCAATGTCAACAATCATAGGGTGCTTAATGTCCCCACAAGTCAAAATGGCTTAGAGAAACAATGTAATTTATTGGGTAGGTCTAGGAGATTTTCACAATGCCTACAACCTAAAAGAAGGCCATCTCTCTAAGAAACGAATCAAAGCATCTATAGTCGAAATAATGGAAGAAGACTAATAAAATTCCGCAAAATCTTTGGAAACATGATAATAGCACCCCCGAAACTTAGGCACCAAAAATGAAATGTTGTTAAATCTCCACCATTTGAAGAGAGCACAATCTGCAAATACTATCCTCCCAAGGGGTATAGCAATCGGTCTCAACTTGCAATTAGTGTGAACGCACTCTGAACAGAGTCTAACACCATGTGATTAGTGTTGATGCAGATAGTTTGGATAAATAATAAAGTTATTTGAAGTTTGTGTGTCATCTTTTACATAAATTGCCAACTTGGGGCAAGAGGCTAATAAGGGATAGCTACGTCGTTTAAATGAACTAACTGAAAATATCCTCCTTGACCATATCATTATTTTCCTACAACGGAAGAAAGTGAGGAGGAGCATCCAAGGAATATCTATAGAGAAGAAGATGGTCTATGGAAACATCCATGAATTGTAGAAGCACGAAGCTCTCAAAGTATTGACATGGTTTCCACATATCGGTAACAGAAACTCGTAGAAATATGGAAATGCCTCGAAAACTTATTGAAAACACCTGAGTGCTCACAAGGGGTCATTCTATCAAATTAACCTTCAATTCATTTCTAAACCTACCTACAAATTAACCTATCATTCTTATTTTCCTGCATGATAATGTATTACTTAAAAAATAATATATATATAGACACACACATACACCATGTTTCCCCTAATGTACTTGTTATATAGACACACATACATCCAAGAAACATTTGCAGGCCATCCCCTAACTTTCAAGGCCAGGGAAAGAAATCTCATGATCAGACTGTAGCTCGGGTTGGGCTATTGATCCAATATGTGCAAAGAACAAGTGGACCTAGCTCCTAAGGGAAAGACCCAATCATATCTTGGATGTAAAGGGTGGAATCTACAATTAGCTTGGACAATACACTAAGAGATGGTTTGCTTGCATCGAATGAGACAATGAAGCATGACAATATGCACTCTTTCTACCCGACCCCACTTAAGCTATCCAAGACTACACCCCTTAACCTTTAAGCCATAATGAGTCGTTCTTTGATGATAGTATCAAACAATCTAATCTTAGACCAAGTGTCCTGAATGTCAAGAGGGGAAACATTAATACTCTAGCACTGCTAGTCTAGCATACCCTACTATAGAGATGAGATTGTAATGCAGATCTTAAACTAAAAGGATAAAAAAATTGGACTCCCAAGTAGGTACAAGAAGTGTTGATATCCAAATGTTGTCCTTTGAAGCATCAACAAAACTTCGAAAGAGCATCCTTGATTGTATTAATAACCATAACTTTTGTTTTATTGAGGTTCATAACTAGTTTTAGAGGATGACAAAAATGACCCAAGAAATCTAGCTACCTTTGAAGCCTCCTCTAAAGCTGAGGCAAAAAGAAGCAGTATGACCATAAAATGATTAAAACAACCAACATTTGCCTAGGTGATTTCTTTAAGGAACTACTCAAAAAAGAGGACCATATCATTTCCAAAAAGAAGCAGTATGACCATAAAATCATGATCATAACCAACATTTGCATGGGTGATCTCCTTAAGGAACCGCTCAAACTTGTCAATCTAGAGACCAAAATGAGTTGGAGAAGTGTGGGCATCCCTTCTTAACACCAATGGTGTGACTGATATAGTCAATTGAGTTCTAAGATGTATGGTGTTAGGGTCCTATAATATAGTTATCTCTTTTCTAGTCCTCTATTTTGGAATTTTTCTGATCAGGTTGAAGATGCTTTCATGATAAGGTGCTCCGGGGTAATGGTCCAGTGGTATATCCAATGTTTCAAAAGATATCCAGGTTAAAAGGTTAAAACCAGATGTTGTCACATGGTAAGTTTGAATTATGATGCTTCCTTATGAGTTTGTGAAGGTTTCAGACTGGCATAATCAGGGATTTTATGAATTTGGTTCACATTTTAATTGTGGCAGAAAGTTTGATTTTCAGTAGCTAAAGGTCAAAATCTTATAGATGTTAGCTACCGAAAGTTAAAACTTTCGATAGCTAAATGGCTTATTCACGCATGTCATAAGCTGCCAAAAGTAATGACTGTCATCGGGGTTTAAAAAGGGTCTTATCACTCCCATATCGGCGATTGTATGCAAGTCATGATTTGTTGTTATGCTGTCAAAACCGCTTTCGACACTTATTTGTCCGATTTCAGAAAGGAATTATGATTGGTTTATCCCTTGTCTAATCAAGCAATCATAACCCTAGATCACGCCCACACCATTTAATCGATCCCGAAAAAACGGTCATGACCTTCTCATTCATTGAACCAGTTGATTGTCTGTTTGAGGCTATGATAAATCTTCCCACAGTCGCCCAAAACCTTTCATCCTGTGACTTTATTCTTGAATCTCACCGTTCTATTTCTCCTCCATGTTCATCTGAGTCCACCTCTCGCCCTTACATACCCTAGACCCTCTGTCATCAACCTAGTTTTAAAGAATTTTTAACAGTTCTGATGATGAAGATCTCAATAGGAGGTGCCCTTCTGAGGAAGGAATTGCAGGATGTTTCATACCTTGAGGCACACCCTGAGGCCTGTGAAATATTCAAAGGTGTTGGATGCTACAAATTCTACCAGAAGCTCCAGGGGTATCATCAGGGTGTCACAGAGGCATTTTCCAAAAGCTTTGATGGATTTAAGGTTCAACTTGGGCTTGTTTTGATGCAGATAGATGAAGCCAGTTTAGCAGCAGCCACAAAGATGCCTGGTGAAGGAGAAAGGTGGTTTAAGACCACCTCAATCAAGGAAATTGATTTCAGATCATTCCTCAAAGTAGAGCATCAAAATATGAAATGGCAAAAGGACATTCCCAGGAGCTACTTGGAGGAGAAATGGAAAACATTGCTAATGATGATTCAGGTTTACATCACTTGTGAGGGGAGATATGGAAGGACCATGCTTTACCACTTCAGACTGCTCCTTCATTTCACTGGTAAGAAACCTCTGAATATGCCCTTTTACCTTCTTAACAGTCTTACCAAAATGGCTTCCAAAGTTCACGCCAAGCCTCAGAAAGCTAGCAGCAGTCTATTTCATCATGGGCTAATCAAATTGATAGTTTTAGAGGAGCCCAGCAGAAGGAACAAGACTTGGGACTATCTTCTATTTTGGGGAGAATTTGGGCAAGAAGTTCAACCAAAGAAAGGAGGAACTCCCTCACAAGAATTAACTTCCCCAAAAACCAGTAAAAGAAAGAGAAGAGCACTGTCACCTGTAGAAACTGCCACAAAGGTTTCTCCATCAAAATCAAAGAAAACAAAGAGGAAGTTAGAGTTTGGGAAGAATGCAGAGAATCAAGGAGAAGCTACAGTAAAAAATGTCATAAATCTGCCATATTCAGATTCAGATTCAGAGCCATTAGTTGTAGAAATGGATACTCAGCCATTAGTTGTAGAAATGGAAACTCCAAAAGAGGGGATACCTGGAACACCATCAAAGAAGAAGGTTAGCAAAAAACCTAAGGTCCAGAAAATGAAAGAAGAACTTGCTGAGTTAAAGGTGTTAGAAAGACATTTAAAAAGAGAGAATGAGACTCTTAGAAAATCATCTCTCATAGTTGGTTCTGCATTGGATCAATTGGCTATTAAATATGAGACTGTAAAGCACAAGAATCAGAGACTCCTCAAAAACAATAACAAACTGCAAGACATGAATAAAGTGTTGAAGTTTAAATTTGCTCACAAAAAGCTAAAGCCTAAAGCTCACCTCAGGCTTGATACTCTAGCTGAAGCTGCCCTCGATTTCAAATGAAGTGATTATAATCGATGAAGCAGAGTTAAGGAGCAAACTCAACCATTTTTTACCAGTTCAGGAACAATTACAGGTTTCGCCAGCTAAGACCAGTTTCAAAGTCCATAATTAGCTACTGAAAATCATTCCCATAAAATCGGCAGCTAAATACACTATGTTTTGACCTCGTTAGCTACCGAAATTTTTGTTATGAACAGAAAGCACAAAAGTCTCCTCAGATCAATGCAAATGGATTCCTCAATGATCTTGCAAGCTTCTAGAACGATTTTCCAGTTATGACCCATCCTCTATATACTGTTGTCAAGTTCAGATCGAATTATATTTGGCTATTAAAGAAAATCAAATCTAACCTATTCCTTGGGATTTTGTTGTACTTTCCCTAGTCTTAGGATAGTAGTCAGCAGGCAATTATTGCTATTTTTACTCTTTCAGTGGTAAAAATAGAATATATTGTAATAGACTCAAGATATATGGTACGATATTGGGATGAGATCAAATCTCTATTTTGATAGATAATTAATTAGGTATTTGCAGAAATATCTAGAAACAGTTAAGGGAGGGATTTGATCCCCTAGTCTGTAGGATTTGAATGTAATGGGAAGTTATAAAATATGGAATGAAATATGGCATAGGGGGGAGGACCTGAAGTGATGATGGTATTGAAAGATCATCATCTATTGTAAAGATGTTCAGAAGGATGTACGTGACCCTTTTTGATGAATACAAGGACATTATGTTTCAAGATTCCAGTGTCATAGTTATGTGGTGAAGTGCTTCTTGATGTAACCTGTTTTTCTCTGGTTTCACATGTTGTTTCTTTCTTTATTGTTTATAAGAAGATTATGTTCAGGATTTGTTTCAAACACCCTGTTCTGGATTAAGACAATATTCATGTTTTCTTCTGAAGTTTGAATGTAGAATTCAGATAGCACTGCTCTGCATTTGAAGTGAACCCTAATCTGTTCATATTTTCCCATCTCACAAACTACAAGGATCCACTGACATGATTATCTTGCCTTGTTACAAATGATCTAAGTTATTCCTTCATTTGATCACCTTAAACCTTTTGACTCCATTTTGCCCAATGGCTCTCTTTTGTTGTCCCAACCCAAACATTTAAAAAAAAAACCTGCTACTCTCATAACTAGCCTAATACCCAATCCAAACAAAGTTAAATCATACAAAGAGATCCCTCTCTGATTCTTGGAGGGTTAGATCCAGGACTCCAAGTGGTTTTGTGGTTACCTTTGTCAATTTCTTCCTCAGCCTGAGAAATTACGGAGTGCTAACATAGTGGCGACCATACTGGGGATCTGTTCCTCAGAAAGCATACCAAGTTCCATATCTGATTACTGATGGTGGACAGTGACTAGACACAAGAAGACTGATTCATCCACCTGGCGACTCCAATCAACTCCAGATCAGTTCCAATTCAAAGACTCCACTGGAGGAAGAACTTGACATGACAAAGCAATCTGGGAAGATCGAGTATTCAAGCTCTAATTGTATTCAAGACGTTATAGGTTTTTTCTGTAATTATTTTCTCTTATTCTGATCCTGGTCAAGAGTACATTGCCGAAGTTTACATTGATCATTTGCAAATTGATGAGCCTCAAAAGACTAAGCCCAAAGTTGTAGATCATGTACATACTCATACACCTGTGCACATCCCAGATACACCCGTAGAAAGCCCAGTTAGGCACAAGCCTCGTGCTTTATCTCCTATTCTTGTTAAAATCCCAGACAGATACAAGCCTCTAGTTTTACCTCCTATTCTTCATGGCTTCCCTGCAAATTATAGCGATAATCTTCCCAGGTTTGATGGAGAAAATGCTAAGATCACTGCGGAAAAGCACATTCAAAGTCTTGAGGATTTTCTTGATTTGTTTGAGGTGGAAGAAGATGACGTTTGTATCAGGATGTTTAATTTATCTTTGCAAGGAAAAGTTAAAGAATGGTTCAGAAATCTGCCAACTGCAAGCATTGATAATTTTCATCAATTTGTGAAAATTTTCCTGGATAGATGGGTGATCATGGGAAATGTCTTTCTCATCCTAGAAGAGTATGACCACTTGAAAAGACAGTTGGGGGAGACAGTACAACATTTTTCAGCCAGGTTCAATAAGGTGTATCATTCAATGCCTGTTGATATAAGGCCACCCCCAGGATTGGCTCACTTGCATTACCCAGATGCCTTCGATCCAGAGATGGCGTTCCAATTAAGAGAAAGGAACACTGCAACCCTTGAAGAAATGAAAAATATTGCAGTTGATGTGGAAGCTAACCTGCTGAACAAAAGGGCAAAATTGAAAGCAATGGAGAAGGATAAAATAGAAAAAGAGCATTTGATATCTTCAGAAATGAAACTAGATATTCTAACCAACACAGTGAACGAAGTGATGCATAAGATTAGCAGGAAAGAGGAACTTGATGTTCAAAGACCTCATGTTCCATCAGTTCCAGAGAAGACAAGAATCAATGTACCCAAGTATTTTGCAGCTCAGCCTAAGTATTATGAACCACAAAACGATTATTTCATGTACTCAATTCACAACACTGCCAAAGATGAAGTTCAAAATCAGATGGTGGTGGAAAAATCTCCTGAGATGATGTGCATGTTTGATGATATTGCAGATATAGATGATCTTCCTGGATATGATCATCAGGATGATGATTGTATGGTCGAAATTGAGGCTGATTGTTCAAATCAACCAGCATTATCTTCATGGGAAGAAGAAGCCCACTTGTCACAATGCAAAGATGACAATTAAACTCTACATACTAAGCAATACCGCAAGGAGGAAAGTGCAGAAAGTTTTCAAGTAAATGCAAAATCCTTGCACTTATATTTTGCTTCATTTTTGAGAGAAAATTATAAGCAAATTGTCAACAGTAGGAATGAAGAACTCTATTACCAATCAGATGAGGAAATCATGGATGATAAAGAACCTGTTTTAGATCCAGAGGTGCAGCCCCTGAGTCATCTTGAATGTCAAATCTCAGATGCAACCTCAGAGTCGGTAACATATGATGAATTGATCCATTTTGATTCTATACCATTATGCTCCAATTCATTTCAGATTTTGAAAGGGAATTTTGATCACATTCTGAATGATGAATACAGTAAAGATTATAAAGCTTCATTAGAGCCAATGCAACAGCTACCTCATTTGTTACAGGATCCAATAGCAGAGGTATTGGTTGACATATGCAGACAGAATCCTGTTTCATTTGCTAGTCATGAGCTGAAAAACATTTATGATTTTGATATGATCAGACAGTCAGCTTCATCGTTGTGTTCAGCAGAAGTATCATTTCAAAGCCCATCAGAAAAGTTGCAACCATGTCAGGAAGTGCATGAGGATGTAAATAGCATAAATATAGCATCAAATCATGAAGTTGAGTTGGTTAAATTGGAATACCAAGAAATAGGTCAACTCTATCTTGATCCTATAGACACCTATATGGAGAAATTTTCCATCACAGAGCAACAATCCATTTTCAGCATTTCTGTTGTGTTGCAGGTTTACCAAGCTCCCTATGATGAAGACCAGGGTCACAATTATTTTCAAGTGCCCTTAACAAATTCAGTTATGAGTGTGGTAAAAAACAATGAAAGAATTAAGGTATCAAGTCCAATATTTGATTGGTTATATTGGATATTTCATATTGATTAAGGTCAAGCATTCTAATGTTAGAATAGGATTATATGTGCATAAATAAGTTTACCAGATAAACATCTTTTCAATTATTAGATTTACAGTATGAAAATAAGCTTGTTGGGCAAGCATGTGGTCTATTTTATTTCCGTTTCACTCCAAAAAGTCAGTCAAAGTTAGAATGAATGACCAGATGGTTTTCAGTCACAGAGTCTCAGGACAGATCAAGGTACAAGTTGTGGGATCAACCCAATGGATAAGGCACTGATTTACAAATCCGGAGATCTGAGATTCTTGACACCTCCTCAAGAGTTGCCATCCCCAATTGGAGCCTATGTTAGGGTCCTATAATATAGTCATCTGTTTTCCAGTCCCCTATTTTGGAATTTTTCTGATCAGGTTGAAGATGCTTTCATGATAAGGTGCTCGGGGGTAATGGTCCAGTGGTATATCCAATGTTTCAAAAGATATCCAGGTTAAAAGGTTAAAACCAAATGTTGTCACATGGTAAGATTGAATTATGATGCTTCCTTATGAGTTTGTGAAGGTTTCAGAGTGGCAAAATCAGGGATTTTATGAATTTGGTTCACATTTTAATTGTGGCAGAAAGTTTGATTTTCGGTAGCTAAAGGTCAAAATCTTATAGCTGTTAGCTACCGAAAGTTATCTAAACGGCTTATTCACGCATGTCATAAGCTGCCAAAAGTAATGAACATCGCCAGGATTTAAAAAGGGTCTTATCACTCCCATATCGGTGATTGTATGCAAGTCATGATTTGTTGTTATGCTGCCAAAACTGCTTTTGGCAATTATTTGTCCGATTTCAGAAAGGAATTATGATTGGTTTATCCCTTGTCTAATCAAGCAATCATAACCATAGATCGTGCCCACACCATTTAATCAATCCCGAAAAAACGGTCATGACCTTCTCATTCATTGAACCAGTCGATTGTCAGTTTGAGGCTACGATAAATCTGCCCACAGTCGCCCAAAACCTTTCATCCTGTGACTCTATTCTTGCATCTCATCGTTCTATTTCTCCTCCATGTTCATCTGAGTCCACCTCTCGCCCTTACATACCCTAGACCCTCTGTCATCAACCCAGTTTTAAAGCATTTTTAATAGTTCTGATGATGAAGATCTCAACAGGAGGTGCCCTTTTGAGGAAGGAATTGCAGGATGTTTCATACCTTGAGGCACACCATGAGGCCTGTGAACTATTCAAAGGTGTTGGATGCTACAGGTTCTGCCAGAAGCTCCAGGGGTATCATCAGGGTGTCACAGAGGCATTTGTCAAAATCTTTGATGGATTTAAGGTTCAGCTTGGGCCTGTTTTGATGCAGATAGATGAATCTAGTGTAGCAGCAACCACAGAGATGCCTGGTGAAGGAGAAAGGTGGTTTAAGACCACCTCAATCAAGGAAATTGATTTCAGATCATTCCTCAAAGTAGAGCATCAAAATATGAAATGGAAAAAGGACATTCCCAGGAGCTACTTGGAGGAGAAATGGCAAACATTGCTAAAGATGATTCAGGTTTACATCACTTGTGAGGGGAGATATGGAAGGACCATGCTTTACCACTTCAGACTGCTCCTTCATTTCACTGGTAAGCAACCTCTGAATATGCCCTTTTACCTTCTTAACAGTCTTACCAAAATGGCTTCCAAAGTTCAGGCCAAGCCTCAGAAAGCTAGCAGCAATCTATTTCATCATGGGTTGATCAAATTGATAGTTTTAGAGGAGATCAGTAGAAGGAACAAGACTTGGGACTATATTCTATTTTAGGGAGAATTTGGGCAAGAAGTTCAACCAAAGAAAGGAGGAACTCCCTCACATAAATTAACTTTCCCAAAAACCAGTAAAAGAAAGAGAAGAGCACTATCACCTGTAGAAACTGCCACAAAGGTTTCTCCATCAAAATCAAAGAAAACAAAGAGGAAGTTAGAGTTTGGGAAGAATGCAGAGAATCAAGGAGAAGCTACAGTAAAAAATGTCCTAAATCTGTCATATTCAGATTCAGATTCAGAGCCATTAGCTATAGAAATGGAAACTCCAGAAGAGGGGATACCTGGAACACCATCAAAGAAGAAGGTTAGCAAAAAGCCTAAGGTCCAGAAACTGAAAGAAGAACTTGTTGAGTTAAAGGTGTTAGAAAGACATCTAAAAAGAGAGAATGAGACTCTTAGAAAGTCATCTCTCAAAGTTGGTTCTGCATTGATCAATTGGCCATTAAATATGAGACTGTGAAGCACAAGAATTAGAGACTCCTCAAAAATAATAACAGACTGCAAGACATGAATAAAGTGTTGAAGTTTAAACTTGCTCACAAAAAGCTAAAGCCTAAAGCTCACCTCAGGCTTGATACTCTAGCTGAAGCTGCCCTTGATATCAAATGAAGTGATTATAATAGATGAAGCAGAGTTAAGGAGCAAACTCAACCATTTTTTACTAGTTCAGGAACAGTTACAAGTTTTGCCAGCTAAGACTAGTTTCAAAGTCGATAATTAGCTACCGAAAATCATTCCCATAAAATCGACAGCTAAATACACTCTGTTTTGACCTCGTTAGCTGCCGAAAGTTCTGTTATGAACAGAAAGCACACAAGTCTCCTCAGATCAAGGAAAATGGATTCCTCAATGATCTTGCAAGCTTCCAGAACGATTTTCCAGTTATGACTCGTCCTCAATATGTTGTTGTCAAGTTCAGATCGAATTATATATGGTTATTAAAGAAAATCAAAGCTAACCTATTCCTTGGGATTTTGTTGTACTTTCCCCAGTTTTAGGATAGTAGTCAGCAGACAGTTATTGTTATTTTTACCCTTTCAGTGGTAAAAATCGAATATATTGTAATAGACTCAAGATATATGGTACGATATTGGGATGAGATCAGATCTTTATTTTGATAGATAATTAATTAGGTATTTGCATAAATATCTAGAAACAGTTAAGGAAGGGATTTGATCCCTTAGTCTATAGGGTCTGAATGTAATGGGAATTTATAAAAGATGGAATGTAATATGGCATAGGGGGGGAACCTAAAGTGAGGATGGTATTGAAAGATCACCATCTATTGTAAAGATGTTCAGAAGGATGTAAGTGACCCTTTTTGATGAATATAAGGACATTGTGTTTCAAGATTCCTGGGTCATAGTTATGTGGTGAAGTGTTTCTTGATGTAACCTGGTTTTCTTTGGTTTCACATGTTGTTTCTTTCTTTATTGTTTATAAGAAGATTATGTTCAGGATTTGTTTCAAACAACCTGTTCTGGCTTAAAACAATATTCATGTTTTCTTCTGAAGTTTGAATGTAGAATTCAGATAGCACTGCTCTGCATTTGAAGTGAACCCTAATCTATTCCTCTTTTCCCATCTCACAAACTACAAGGATCCACTGACATGATTATCTTTCCTTGTTACATATGATCTAAGTTATTCCTTCATTTGATCACCTTAAACCTTTTGACTCCATTTTGCCCAATGGCTCTCTTTTGTTGTCCCAAACCAAACATTTAAAAAACAAACCTTCTACTCTCATAACTAGCCTAATACCCTGTTGACCGCCTATTCAACTAGGGGGTCAAATCCATTTGCCATGAAGTAATGCATCATCAGATGCTAGTATGTCGAAGGCAGTTTGGTTCTACTAGGCAATTTATGCCTCCACAACAAATTTTGTAAGCGGGATTACCGCATCCCTGCGTGGGTTAATATTGTAATAAGTCTACATGGATCATGTTAGGTTACTTGCCTTAGGGTTTCTTCATTAGGAGATTTCCTTTCGCTGAGTGTTTTTTATCCTCAGGAGGTTAATGTGGCCTAACCAGTCGGGTTAATCTCCCTTGAGTTTTTCACTCCCACCCAATAAATCCTCCAAAGTGGTGAAAGGCG
>SNQJ01S0006973.1:274892-285628 GCA_010110895.2 Picea sitchensis | reverse complement strand
GTGAAATTATAAATAAAAAAAATACTTTTATATGTCGGAAGTTGAATAACTTGTGAAAATACAGTTTTTTTTGTCATAAAACAAGCAAAAGTGTAACCCACCTTCATGATTTCACCCATGATCATTGACTTTCAATATTTCAAAAGAAAAGACAACAGAGGATCTGATGAAGGCATTGACTAAACTGTATGAAAAACCCTCGACCTCCAATAAGGTATTTCTAATGAAGTGATTATTTAATATGAAGATGTCAAAAGGTGGGTTTGTTGTCGACCAATTAAATGAATTTAATATTGGTACTAATCAGCTAAGATTTGTAGAAATGGACTTTGATGATGAGGTTAGGGCTATTCTAATCTTGTGCTCATTGTCAGAAAGCTGGAACAACTTGGCTATGGTTGTAAGTAACTCTATCTATGGTTCAAATTCTCTGAACTTTGATTATGTTGTTGGTGTTATCCTTAGCGAGGAAATGCGATGGAAAAACACAGGTGAGACATCAGGTAATGTGTTGATTGTGGAGAACAGGGGAAGAAAAAAGGATAGAGAAAAGAGCTTAGGGAACCACGAGAATTCTAGGAAGGGCAGATCGAAATCCATACTAGGAAACATAGAGTGCTAGAATTGTGGGAAGAAATGACATTTGAATAAGGACTTCAGAGCTCCAAAGAAACAAAGAGATGGACAATAGGAAAAAAATCAAGAAGAAAATGTAACAGGTGATGTGTTACAAGATTCTTTAATTCTTTCTTTAGATAATATTACTGAATCTTGGGTAGTAGATTCAGGGGTTTCATTTCATGCCACACCCCATAGGAAATATTTCCAAGATTATGTTCAAGGTGATTTTGGATAGGTTTATTTGGGTGATGATGAACCATGTCAAATTGTTGGAATGGGTGAGGTACATATAAAACAAAAGAATGGAAACTAATGGTTAGTTAAATAGGTGAGACATATACCATATCTAAAAAGAAATCTAATTTCAACGGGACAATTGGCAAGTGAAGGTTCTATATCTACATTTACAGATACAACGTGGAAGGTCACTAAAGGATCACTGGTAATGGAAAAGTAGAGAAGGTAGGTACATTGTATTTATGTATTGGTAATGACGACTCTTCAATATCTTTAGCTTCTATAAGTGTGGATACAACACTGTGGCATCATAGGCTTGGACACATGAGTGAGTAACGAGGATGCATATACTTAACAAAATGAATTTGTTTCCAGATCTTAAACAAGTTGATTTAGATTTCCGTGAACACTGTGTTTATGGAAAACAAAAGAGAGTCATATTTCTCAAGGTTGGAAAGGAAAAGAAGAGTGAAAAGTTAGATCTTGTGCATATAGATGTATGAGGACCAGCTCAGGCATCATCTCTTGGTGTCTCTCATTCTTATGTTAGTTTTATTGATGATGCAACTAGAAAAACTTGGGTTTCTTGCATTCGACAAAAATATTGTGATTTTGACACTTTTAAGAAATGTAAAGCTTTGGTTGAGAATGAAACAGGAAAAATTTTGAAGTGTCTCGGATTAGACAATGTAGGTAAATATTGCAGCAAGTAGTTTGATGATTAATATTCATACCATGGGATTTGTAGAGAAAAGACAGTTCCAAGAACACCACAAGAAAATGATGTGTCAGAAAGGATGAACATGAAAATCATGAAATATACAAGGAGTATGAAAAAAAACTTATCACAAAGGATAGCTACTTTGCATCATCATGTGAATACCCATAAACCGCAGTGCCCCAAAACAGAAAAAGCATTGGCCACTATAGCAAAAGGCCCCTTACTCGAGAGATTAGATTGATCAAAAGGTCAAAAATTTCGATGAAATTATAAACATGTTGCATGAAAACCTCTAAAAGATGTTACATATCAATTTATGCCCACAACGTTGTATAGTATGTTTTTTTCTCGTTTTCCACATCCATCCGTAAATGATAGTCTCATTTCCAGTAGATGGTAAAGAAACGTTCTAAAGGCTCTTGATGAAATATTCTAGGCGAAATGTCTCTTTGTTATTAGCGCTACATTTACCGTTGTGTTTCGCCCAACTCCACAGGAACCTCAAATCATAGATCCGCGTCAAAGGAAACACAGGAGAATTTTTGGCAACTGAGATGATGGATTGCATGGGCGACAGCTCCACAAAACCACGATCTGCAGATCTTGTCTTCCTCTGATCACCAGACAGACAGATCCCTTCAGTCGATCACACAACTTGCAAATCAAATAACAACAATACAGGTCTACATCTTCTCAAAAAACAAGCAGGGTAGGAAGCGTCTGCTCTGATATCTTCAGCGGGGTGAAATATTCATCAAGAACATATCCCTAATCTTCATGAGGAAATAACCGTAAGGATAGCGATGTGCGAATTCTTGAGAAAATAGGCACATTTTTCGGGGATACGATCCAGCCATTGGTTCTCCTTGGGGGTGGGGGAGATGCTATCCAAAACATAATAATTGCATAACATATGCGACCCATATACCATGATAGAGATTTGGGTCTGATATTATGTGGAGTTTTGAGGATTAACTTGGATCACATGAAGTCTTAGAGCACTGTAGCTACAATTGGGCTTTTTTAGGAAATCAATTCCCAACAATTATCTCATTTGGAGAGAGTTGTTCACGGGCTTGGCAACCCGCCTCTTCAATTCACGGGCCTGACAACCCACTTCTTCAGTCCAATGCTTAAGTCAACCAGGTGTAGGTGATAAAAGCAACAACCTTCGGGTATGGAACAGGTGCGCTGCTAGTGATAGAAAGGTACAGGTGCACTGCTCCTAATAGGAAGGGTACAGGTTGTTGCTCAAGGAGTGCATGCAAGATGGAGAGGTTCAAATGATGAAGAGAATCGTTGAATGGAATGAATGGATCATGCACTAAGGCCAAACTCTTTCTATGCATGTCCCAAATTGGACACTTGTGAGGTTGAGATCCACTTTGGCCCACTTGTCCCCATCCTTAAAACTTAAAATAAAATAATTATCCCCACCATAGTCTTTAGAAATATATTATAATATTCTTTTAGAAATAATCCCTCTAGGTTAACCCCCTTTTACCGGGGTGGAGTTTAGTCCCAGCTCGGGGGTGACCCACTGCTGAGAGTTGAACGCTGGAAGGATCGTGGAAGGTTTGCATGCAGTTGGTGGTCTTTTATCAAAGATAAGTATCATTACTTGTTACATTATTCTTTAAGTGTTTAATTTCATGGGGTTTTCCTGTGTGAGTTGTTTGTGTATTTTTACTATTATTTCCACATGAATCTCAACATTTTCTCAAAGTAATTGTATATGTTTCAAAATTCGTATACAATCTGTAATTTTTCTGTGGCATAGCCCAACAGATGGTTGGGGATGCTACACTATAGCATCAACATTGATCGCAAGAGGACTCGTGAATAACAACATTCAATTTTTAATTTTTTTTTAAGTGGTTTAACAATAATCACAATCAATATTCAAGAAGAAAAATCTGATTCATCGCTAGAGTTCTAATAAAGAAACAAAACCACAAACAATTTATGAGCACAAAATCAAGAAAAACAACAATATGAGCAATCATGTACCATCAACATGAATTCAGAAATATCACTGGGGAAGTTGGGTTAGCTCAATGTCTAAATCTAATAAAAAGTAATCACATTGATTTTACCATCAACATGAACTCAAAAATATCACTGGGAAGTTGGGTTAGCTCAATGTATAAATCTAATAAAAAGTAATCACATTGATTTTCCTTCACATCAAAACTAATTGTCACATAAGTAAGGCACACTAGTTCTTTGCATGAACGTCCATATGTGATTTTGACACTAATAGGTGGGGTGGACTATGGTTATCTAGAAGTTGCCAATTACAAAAAATTGCACATTTAAAGAATTTGTATATAATCTTAATTGTTAGAGTTTTACTTATAATATATAATAAGTAAAATTAAAATTATGAAATAGATAGTATGTATATATTATTTATTTATTTTAATTTCAAATTATTTATATCTATCATTTCATTTTTTTTTATCAAATTTGAATAATCTATATTCAAATTATTCATACCAACTATTTTATTATTTAGCAATCCATACTCAAATCATCAAATTGAATAATCTATAATTAAATTATTCATACCAACTATCTCATTGTTCCATAATATTTGAGCAATCTATACAAGAAGTAATCCCTAAGCAAATCGTCTAGTTTCTAAGTGAACAATGTTTACCAAGCTTTAAGAAATCATAAAATATTATGATTAGTGTTAGCGTGAAGATGGTGTGCAAACGTTACATGAAAGTGGAAAATACAGTGACGAAGTCAATCTGGTTGCCTTTCACATTGCACTCTCTCATTACGGAGACACAAAGCTGTTATAATGCATCTGCTTCATTGCTGAGTGTGGAAATTAAAATGGTTGTACATTAAAATTGTTGCTACATTTATATTTTGTATATTCTTAAAACTTAACCCTTTACTACAAGGTAATATAATATATTAACTTGTAATTAATAAATTAATAGGTAAACATTGTATATTTTAAAAATATTTTTCATAATATATAAAAATATTATTTTAAAATGAAAAACCTTAATCTTCAAATTACAAAACAGTTTGACTTACCGTATAATTAAATATGTCAATTCTATAAATATAATATAATAAGTAATATCAAAATGATGAAAAGATAATATCTAAAGGAAAAAAGATGAGATTATAAAAATTAAATGGGTTAAAATCATGTTTTTTCAATATCTTTCCCATATTATGGAGATCGATAATAGATAATATATTTGATAATAATTTTTGTTTCCATTTTCTCATGCTTGTCCCTTTAAATCATAACTACAACTAATATCTAAAGAGCATTTAAAATGCTTTGTTTGCTGATTTCTTACTCAGAGTATTGTCGAGGAGCATATATAGTATTTTTCATTTGGACATTGAAATCTCATTTATTTTAATTCGTCTTCTTGAAATTTGGTATTCAATTCAAATTCGTCGTTGCTAGGTTAACAAGAGATGCATAGCAGTTTAGTTCCGTGTATCTTCTTTTCATCAGTACACATGCAGTATATATATCTAATGCAGTATATATATCTAATGCAGTATATATATCTATTAGATATTGTAGAAGATGGTGATAGTGATTTGTTCTATATGTCAACACTACTATTTCAATGCCAACTAACCAGTAGTGGCCACAAATAGAGTCTGTAATTTCTTCCTGGCACAACTCAAGGTGTGTGTATGAGAAAACATGGATGTACACCCTAGTTGTTTGGCCAGGTAACAACTAGCGTGGTAAAATGGTCGACATTCAAGAGTGCATTTCGAGAAACAGAGCCTATTCGTGCACCCCAAGACCCAATGCCAATAATATTAAAGACTGAATTAAGTGCCAATAAAAGGTTCAAGTTCTTCACCAATCATAATTATAAAAAATAATTTAATTTAAAAAAAATTTAAAAAATTCAATATAATAATGATATACTTTGTAAAATTGTTTAAATTTATAATCAAACTGTTTAGTCGATAAAATTAATATCAAATCAATAACAAACTCATTACTATAATCCTATTTTAAAAAGGTCTAATAATTATTAAAATTTATATAATATATAAAATTTATTTTATATATATAATTATTAAAATTTATATAATATATAAAATTTATTTTATATATATAAGTTATTCTAATTTGATAAAAACTAATAATTATAAAAATAATTATTAAAATTTATATAATATATAAAATTTGTTTTATATATATAAGTTAATTGAATTTAACAGCTACTTACATTAAAATAAATTATAACAATATTAAATTAGATATATATTTCGTATACATACCATTGACAAAAAGATAAAAACCCTTACACATTCGTGACTTTTGAGCCGAAAACATTGGGTCCACTCGTGGCATTTGGCATTTGACTATTTTGGTAACGGTTCAAACCATGTGGGGTCACATCACCAACCATAGCCCATATATGATGTAACATTAAATAAATTATAATTTTTTTTTAATATGAATACAAAGTTTTTGGGTAACTACTTTGGAGCTTAGATGTGACATTAAATAAATTATAATTTTTTTTTAATATGAATACAAAGTTATGGGTAATAAACGGTTGGGCATTTTTGCTTAATAAGAGGTTTAAGTTTTTCATCAATAAGAATTTTAAAAAACGGTTTAATTTAAATAAAATATTAAAAAATTCAATATAGCAATGTTATACTTTGGAAAATTGTTTAAATTTTTAGTTAAACTACTTAGTCAATAAAATTAATATCAAATTAATAGCAAACTCAACAAACTCATTGCTATAGTCCTGCTTTGACAGAGACTAATAATAATGAAGCAAGAACCTCATTGCTTACGTTTTTTTGTTACTATCCCTAATACTAAGAGTGAATTTCACTTTGTACTTCTCTTTGCCACCATACTTCACAAAATAAATGCACTTCTAGGATTATCAAATTTCAGAGTCTAGTTTAAAGTGAAAATGACAGATGTTCCTTCCAATATTATTGAGTTAACAATGTTCTTACAGAACTCATCCATTTCTTTATATGGTGACGTAACTCTTCTACCTGGGTTCTAATACTTAGTTACAATCTGAAAACAATGCTTAATACTGAGGTTCTAAGAATTCTAATGGGATCAGTCAAACCGAATTATCAGTTCAATGTGTTTAATATTGAGTCAGTCTTAGCTTATGTAAGAAGTCTCAGTGGTTTATATAAGTCTGAGTTTTTAGTTAGTGGAAGAGAGATGCAGAGAAGAAACATAGAGGTAGATTGGACAGTCAAGAGGAGCAGCAGAAGCTGAAGGTAGTGAAAAAATCCATTGAAGCCAAAGCTCATCTTAGTTTTTGTAATTTGTAGTTATTAATATCAAATATTTTGTGTGTTATCAAATTTCTATCGTATTTTTGAGTTTATGTGCCAACATAGCACTGTGATATTCTGCATCCATAAATCATTTAGCTGTCACAAATCCTTTGTGGCATGTCATATTTGAAAACGCGCTGCACATAATAGTCTGTGCACTTTTGTTCCAAGAAATGAGATATGGTTGATGTGATATGCTTCTTATATGTGATAGGGAAAAGAAATCAATGTGCATTGTTGGCATTGTTACCCATGCATTTGAGTGTTTTCTATACGTCCAAAATACAAGATCTTTACTTTTTATATATTTTTTTGTACATCCAATATTCAAGGTCTTCGTCGGAAAGGACTTTCAAGAAACAAAGTAACCCATCCTAAATAAAGTGTTGGAGGCCATTTGCATCCAATCATTCCCTAGAGGATTTATATATGGATAATGATGTTTCAATTCTCATGTTTGGATGATAATTTTATAATTTAATTTGTAATTTAATTGTTTGCATGCAGTATTGCTTTCTTTTTCTGCAGTAAAACAATTTAATATTTAACTTACAACCCAGTTTAACAAAGGTGTTTTGCACTCATGCAAGAAAATCCCCAACACACACCTGAGATTCATATTCAGATCACTGGGATAGATAGTGTTAAGCACTAGTTAATCGCACGGAAAATTAATTCTAAGCCATGGTCTTAGAGGTTGTGAAGGTTTGGTAATTCTTGGTCTCTTCCATGGCCTCTTGCTAAGAAGGAGGGAACAAAAGTCAATGCCCTCGATGGCGACCTCAGTGGCTAGTTCCTCCTCTGGCCATGAATTACAGGTAGGGGCTAATGTCTTTGTTGTCGTGGGTGTACCAGGTCATCTGCAGGAAGGAGTTGAAGCCAACGCAATTGAGTATCTAATTTTTATGCTAGAGGTTTTCCTCTATTGCTTCATTTGTATGGTTGTGATGGATGCAACCCTATGCATACTTGTTGGAATTGTACACAGTCCCCATGGGCTTGTATGTAGTCCTGAGAACCTATTTGTTGTAGAGAAAGCATAAAAAACACATTTATATAATTGCAAATATTGAACAAGATGCAATCACACAAATTGAATACCCTATATAGGGAAACATCCACGAGACAATGATATTCAATTTATTTATCGTTCAAGGGAGATATTACATCAGGAAGACCAGGCTTACACACACTCAACCTCTCTCCAGACTATTTGCTTCTATGGGCGTACATGGATTTATAGCAGCTCTCAAACAATTTATAAAATTGATGACTTTAATGTGGATCCACAAATTTGGTGATTTGTTTCAACAACGATTTGATTCTAAGGAGCCACTAAATTTGCTACAATCCAAAAAATTGTGGGAAAATTGGTTGGCATATCTCAACAATCTCCACTTGACAACAATTTACTTAAATATCATGTCCAGTTTATTCATCACCTATGCTGCAAGCCAAGAGAAGCCAAGCACCACTGCAACTTCTCTAATAACACTGGTTTTGTGAACACATCTGTATGATTTTCTAGAATAAGGATTTTTTTAGGGATCACTCAACCTCCAACATGTATTCCAAAACAATGCTTTGAGACACATGTTAACATAGATCTCCTTCTATCCAGAATACTTGCAAAATTTAAATTACAATTATCAAAGATTAACTCACTGTAACCATTATAGGTGACACTTGTGCCTCTAAAACTCTGAAGCACCAATTTCACTGCTCCACCTAAATTTTCCATGTGTCTGACAACATCAACTGAATGTGAAATATCTGGTCTTAACCATTTCATCGCAACCAACAGACCTCCCACTGAACTGACACGAGACATAACTTTTTATTCTTTATAAACAAGACTTAAGCTTGAAGAAAAATTATAATGGAAATAAATAGGGATATTAACTGGTTTCACAATGTTCATTCTGAATTGCAACCACAACTTACCATTATTACCGTCTTTGTGTACATCTATGCCCAAAATTTGTTTTTCTTCTCCTTGATCCTTCATTTGAAATGTCGTGTCCAACTGAGCCTTTATTTCACTAATCTCAACCATGCTTCGGCTTGCAATGAGCATATCATCAACAAATAACATTAGGATAGTGAATGTACTATTAACAATATAGTCATACTTACCCCTTGAAAAAATTTGTTTTACTATGAAATATTCAAGCCTCTTGTATAGTTCCCTGGGTACCATTAGGCCATACAATGAATCCTTGAGAGTGCAAACAAATCTATAGTTGCAATTTTGAACTAACCCTTCTAGTTGTTCCATATATACTATATCTCTGTTAATGATGATCTTGTGGGCAATGGGATCCCACACATTACATCCCTTTACGCCATCATAACTTGCAGAGATATAAAACAAGCAAAAAACAAAAACAAAGATCCTAAGTTTGGAAGAAACTTACAATTTTGCAACTCTTTCTTGCTCATATGACCTTGTTGCTTCTACCATAAACAAGAAGATACATATGTTACCTCATATGCGACTTCAGAACTACCTTCCATCTTATAAAGGTTATCAAACTTTGTTGCCTCATCACTACTAAACTACCTTTCGACATTTTGAGTGCTCCAACTTGACTTGCATACTTATATCCACCAGAATCCAAAACCCCTAATAAAATCAAATTTAACTTAAGCTCAGGTACATATCTTTCATCTGTTAGTTCTCTAACAATACCATCGAACATCTTGATTCTAATACATCCAACCCCAACAATTTTTTATGGAAAACCATTTCCCATAAACACTACACCCCCATCAAAAGATTGGTAAGAAATGAACCAATTTCTATGTGAGCACATGTGGTGGGAGNTAACAATACCATCGAACATCTTGATTCTAATACATCCAACCCCAACAATTTTTTATGGAAAACCATTTCCCATAAACACTACACCCCCATCAAAAGATTGGTAAGAAATGAACCAATTTCTATGTGAGCACATGTGGTGGGAGACACCCGAATCTAACAACCATTCTTCCTGATACTGTAAGCTATTAGAAATGGATAAAACTTCATCAGTCGTACCTGGATTTGTTGCAGCTAGATTTTCTTCTTTCATAGAGTTCTCCTGGGATTCTTTTCTTTTCCAAAGTCTTTCTTGAGATGCCATGTTTTCCCACAATACCAACATTTTGTTTTACCCTTTCTGCCCCTTGACTTAGATCGTGAAAAACTTCTCCGATTCTACTATTTTTCTTTGGGTCGACCTCTAACCAACATTGCCTCTAAAGTTAAGGTTTCTTGACTAGATTTTCTCCTCATCTCCTCAACCAACAAATCTCCCACAACAAAATCATAATCTAAAACCTCTGTTGAGCTAAATCTAATAGAGGTGACTAGATTATCCCAAGAAACATGCAATGAGCACAATAGTGTAATAGCTTTATCTTCATCTTCAAATTTAACTTCCATACTAATCAATTAAACTATAAGGATATTAAAGATATTTGAATGGTCAACAACTCTCGTGCCTTTTTTCATTCGCAAACTATATAATCGCTTCTTCAAGAAAATTCTGCTCGTTAGGGACTTCATCATATACGGAATTTCCAACTTGCTCCATAATTCTACTGCTCTATCCTCTCCTACGATATTAAACAAAACTTCATCTACTAGACATAGATGAATGGTACTAAATGCTTTTGCATCCAATTCTTCCCATTCCTCGTTCGTCATGATTGTTGGTTTCTTCGTCTTGCCCACCAACACGTTTTGCAACCCTTATTGCACCAATAGATCCTGCATCTTAACCTTCCACAATTCGAAATTGTTCTTCTCGTTGAATTTCTCGATCTCAAACTTTGCACT
>SNQJ01S0006973.1:253427-264913 GCA_010110895.2 Picea sitchensis | reverse complement strand
CCTGTACTCGCTATAACATCCATCTGGCTACTCTGGTCATCATAAGTCTCTGCCCTGTGATGATGTCCCAAAGTGGGGACATTACAGTAGAACTATGCATATAATGATGAGGAGGATGATTACATTACATATATGAGGGATCAGGGTGGAGTGAGTTAATATACAAAAACACATAGAACTATGCATATGATGATGACGAGGAATTTGCATTACATATATTTAATAAGCATCATAATGATGAGAATTACATTACATATAATGATGAGGTAGAACTATGCATATAATGATGATGATGATTAAATTACATATATTTAATAAGCAACATGATGATAATGAGGAGGATTACATTACATATAATGATGAGGTATAGCTATGCATATAATGATGACGAGGATGATTACATTACATATATGAGGGCTCACGGTGGAGTGAGTAAATATACAAAACACATAGAACTATGCATATAATGATGAGGAGGAAGTTACATTACATATATTTAATAAGCAACATAATGATGAGCATTACATTACATATAATGACGAGGTAGAACTATGCATATAATGATGAGGAGGATTACATTACATATATTTAATAAGAAACATAATGATGAGAATGATTACATTCCATATAATGATGAGGTAGAACTATGCATATAATGATGATTGCGAGGATTACATTACATATACGAGGGTGGGGTGAGCTAATATGCAAAACATATAGAACTATGCATATAATGAGGAAGAGGGTTGCATTACATATATTTAATAAAGAACATAATATTTAATAAGAAACATAATGATGAGGAGGATTATACTACATATAATGATGAGGTAGAGATATGCATATAAAGATGATGATGAGAATTACACTACATATATGAAAGTTGATAGAATTAGTATGCAAAACATATTAGTGGGGATGCGGGTTAATATGCAAAACACAATAATATGTTTTTCATATTAATCCCCATCCCCACACAACCTTCATATAACTCCCTCAGATGAGGGTTAATACACAAAACATAATAATATGTTTTTCATATTGACTCCCACCCCCACCAATGAGGATATGCAAAACATATTATTATTTTTTGCATATTAACTCTTCCCCAAAACATATTATGAAAAACATATAATTATGTTTTTCCTATTAACTTTCCCCACCAACACTCTCACCCTCATAATATGTTTTGCATATTAAGCCTCATATATAATATGTTTTGCATATTAACTCCCTTCCATCCCCACCCGCACTTCATAATATGTTTTGTATATTAGTTGTCCTAAGCTCCTACTCCAATAAACAACATGTTTTACATATTAACTCACCCTCATATATGAGGGTGGGAGAGTTAATATACAAAACATGAGGGTGTGGGTGGGAAGAGTTAATATGCAAAACATAAACATGAAGGTGGGGGATGAAAGGAATTAACATGCAAAACATATTATTATGTTTCCGTTCCACCCTCACCCTCATATATGGAGGGTGGGGGTCAGGTTGTTGGGAGTCAATATGCAAAACATTGGTGGAACTCCCTGCCACCCCACCTTCATATATGAAGGTGGATGTTTTGCATATTAACTCTTCATATGTATTTTGCATATATGAAATGTTTTGAATATATGAAGGTTGATGTTTTGCATAAATTTATAAGAATTATTAACTAAAAATTTAGGAAAATGGTTGAAATCCTAAATATTAATAGTGGAGATTGTATAATCAAAATGAAAACGGATTTTTTTTTAGAAGATGCTGTAACGTATTTATTTGTACAATCTAATGAAAAATTACAATTCCAGTTATAGATTCAAGCAATTATCCAAAAAAAATAAATCCAAATCTTAAATTTTTTCCCAACAACAAAATAAAAAATGAGTAATTTAATAATTAGTTCTGATATTTTAGATGATGAACATGGGCAATGGGCAATGAAACACATTGCACAACCTTAATGAAAAAGACACCTAAGCTACAGAACTTTTCTGTACAAATTTTATTGTTTGTGCTTGTAGTGTCACACAAATCCTACAATAATCTACTTTCTCATACAGGCTAAAGATAAATCTCAAACCAGGTATCTTGCAGGAAAACACAATAACAATGGTTAATATCAGATTCCTTTGAAAAACCTTAACATGACAGTGGATTGATTTTTAAAAGGCATCATTTGGAGTACCTTTGAAAACTTCTTCGTAGCAGTGAGGGTTCTCTGCCAAAAATTTAAAGAGCACTGTCAAAGTTGAGCTGGAAGTGTCGTGACCTGCAATTAAAAGCAGAAGGAAGTTGTCCTTAATCTCGTCGTCTGTGAGAGATTCACCTTTCTCGTCAACATTAGAGAGCAGGAAGGACAACAGATCTTGCTCGGTAGAAGCCTTTCCCTCCCGCAAGGCATTTTTCCTCTCATGAATAGCACCGTCAAGTTGTTCGCGAATGGCGTTAGCTGCATGTTTGGCGTTGTTATATCGCGTTCCGGGTAGATCTATGGGAATCTGCAATAATCCTTTCAGAAGCACCATAAAATGATCCGAAAACCTTTCTACATCGTCATGATCGTTTATGCTAGCGAACAAATCACAAGCCAGAGAGAAAGTATAGCGTTTCATCAGAGGAAAAACCGTCACTTCATTCTTACCGATCCAGTGCTCGGCCAAGTGATCTTTCGTGATCGAATCCACGCGCCCCACAAATTTCTGAAGGGCCTCCGGCCTCAGGAACGTCATCAGCATTCTCCTCAACCTCTTTGAGTCGTCTCCAGTGGCATTAAGCAGAGAAAATTCAAAGAGTTTTGCAATGGAGCTGGGCCATGACATGACTACGAGTTTATTCTCATTGGAGAACAAGAAGCGGTTGCCTTCGGGGCTGCAAAGTGCGACAGTCGAGTGGCCAACAAGGGAAGTGGCGAAGACGTTTCCATATTTTTGTGTCCGATTGTCAAAGAATTCCTGGGGATTGCCCCTTCTTTGACATCCCAGAAATTGTAACGTCTCTCCAATCAAAGGCCATCCGAAGGTACCGGGTGGGATTCCTTGCGTTCTCTTCTTCCTCATCACCCGAAAGAAAAGGAGGAAGGTCAAAAACAGAGTGAATATAAGAGCTGGCTTCTCAACTTGTTGGGCTTTTTGCACCACTGATACAGCTGCGTTCCAAACCATCGACATAGCTTATTTTTACAGAGAGATAATAGGTTCTGAAACAAGAGCCCAGAGGTTTCACTTGTCATAGCTCACTATCAAACGCGAGATCTTATATTCTGCGGGTGCAGGACAAATTTTGAGATAGCCTTTCCGTGGATGCCAGAAACTGAACGTGTGGAAAGGAATCCATTAGGGTCAGTCTTATCTTCTAAATTTACTTGGCTCTGACGGTACAAACAATTGTGAAGTCCCATTAGGTCATAATAAAAACTAAACAAATTTGGTTGTTCGTGAGTGTGGGGTATATGAGTTTACCGTATTGTATTTAGCAGTTCTGTTTTTGTGTATGGATTTTTGGTGGTGAGGATAAATACGATGGAGTAGGTGAATGTTGTAGTGATAAGGTTTTTGGGTTTAATGGTTAAAAAGTGTTTTTTCTTAAAAAAAAAAAAAATTCAAATCCAATAAAGTAAGATATGTATATTTTAGTAGAATTATTAGTCAAATACATTATTATTATAATATGTTTTTTTTTTTTTAAATAATAATAATAATAAAATTTCATGTATTATCATAAATAAAATATTTTATTTATGATACGATATTGAATTTTTATTATTATTAATATTTTTTTAAATATCACTGGTCAATTCCATATAAAACATTAAAAGAATCACATATTTAAACAAAAAAAATTCAATGATATGTTTTACATTATAAGGAAAGCTTATAATTGGTTTACACATTGATATGAATCACATATCAGAATATATCAATGATATGTTTTACATTATAAGGAAAGCTTATAATTGGTTTACACATTGATATGAATCACATATCAGAATATATCAATGATATGTTGTACATTATAAGGAAAACTTATAATTGGTTTACACATTGATATGAATCACATATCAGAATATATCAATGATATGTTGTACATTATAAGGGAAGCTTATAATTGGTTTAAACATTGATATTTTAATAGCAAGTCACATTTTATTGTAATAAAAAGCTATACAAGTTAATTTCAAAAAAAAAATAACTTAAAAATTAAAATAATGAGAATGTAAGAATAGGAATTTAATTGAAATGTAACCTAAATTCCATTATGTATTTATTTTTTAATGATTTTAATTTTTAAAAATGAAAAAATGAAATAATAAAAAAAATGAAAAAACAAGAATTTTATATTACCAATAATTTATTATAAAAAAATATGTAATTGTTTATAAATATAAGAGGACAATAAAAATGTAACATGATTTATATAATGCCAAATTATTCAATGTAGTAAACATTTTTGTTGTTAAAAAAACAATATATCAATTGTGTAAAACTTTAAGATTGAAATAAAAAAATTATAATCCCTTTTATATGTTTTAAAGCTATGAGGAAAATGAAATAAAATTAGCAATTGACAATCCTATATTACCAAGTTTAATACATTGCCCAAAAAAATTACATTTGGTTCTAGAGCTGAAATAGCAAACAACAAGGTGGCATGGCATTAAAGTTTAATACATTGCCAAATAAATTGTTTTTTTAAAGAGTTGAAATAGCCATCAACAATGTGGCATGGCCTAATTTATGTATAGAGTTTTTCTATATCAATTATATTATCTTTATGCCAATAGAATTTATATACTTATGTTTTTGCGAATAGGTATATACTTATTAAAAAGAGATAGATTAAATAAGTTATTAAATATGGATATGTTTTTTGAGAGGATTAAATAAAAATAGAAAAAAAATTATCCTTTTTATTAATGAAAGGCGCATATTTAACATAATAATGTCCTTGTAATTTAAAAGTTGTTCATTAGTCATTACTATGTGTCATTGTTTGATAGGAATTTTGAATAAGTTTTGGGATCTGCATCGAAAGAAGTCAAAGAATAAAAAGAAGATTAGAAAATGGACCAGAGCACACGATGAGAGAAGACTTTAAGGAGTCAAAGCATGCGATAGGAGGATGCACGATGGAGCAGCGCACAATAGGAGGAAAATGGTTATAGACCATTAGGATTTTGGGGACATTTTGTCCACTTTGTAACGAGCTTAGCCCTATTTTGATGTATAAATATGTAAAGGGTTTTTAGGGAGTATGTTATGGAATGATATGCGAAGGATGAGGTAGAGATTGTAGCTAAGTCGAGCTGAGCGAAGGAAGAAGCTTGAGGTATGGCTGAGGAGTGAAGCTCACACAACAACATAACAACTAGGCAGGTTTGGGTAAGGTTACTATTGCATATTTTGTAGCACAGTGCATAACAGTAAGAGAATTATCAATGACTAATAAAAGAATCCAGTCGTTGTGGACGTAGCCCAAGTTGGGTGAACTACGCTGAACCCGTTTGTTGTGATGTGTTTGCATTTTATGATCTTTAATGTTATGATGCAATGTTGATAAATGCTTAATATGTTGGATGCATTATTCATATATGTTGCTACAATGTCAGACAATGAAGTAATTGGTAATTGAATGAACATAAAGTAAAGGAATGTCGCACACAGGGTCTGACGCGTAATAAGTAACTATTAAGTAATGGAGATTGCAAACATGAGTATATGATATGTTGAATGCCTCACTTCCCCTCATCACTGCAAAACCTTGGTTCCTACATCCCCTCTAGATGCCTCAGATGAGACTTCACTTGCTTTAAAGATGATGCTGAAAGGGTCGTTGTCTAAAGGTTTTGTTGGTATTTGAATGATTAACTCCGGGTCTTCCCACTGCACACCAACAAATGGTTTCGTTGTTGGGACCGAGAATTGTAATTGAGAGGAATGTTTTGGAGGCTAAATAAGGAAGAAATTGGAGAATGGATAGAAAGGAAGCAACAAGGCTTTGCTAGAGAACATAATAGAAATCATCGGATCAATGATGAACAATGGTTACAAAGGTATGTTTTCATAGATCTACATGATATTTTCTTTGTTGAATACCTGATAATTTTGACTGAGTGGTTATAAAGGCTAGTGGAGAATGTTGGGAGATATAGAGATGAAGCTTTGAGAAACTGGACCCCTGAAGTGATCAGACAGTTGAACGCAGTAAGAAATATAGTTTCTCGTGCAATAGATTTTTGGTTGAATAGTATACTGGGGGGTTATATTAGAGAGTTTGCAGTAGATTAGCTAGTCTTATAATATTGCAGAGAGGGACTTTTTCAAGAGTCCACGCGGAAGGTATTTGAGTGCATTGTCTAATTGGATAAATATGTTAATGTGATAAGAATGTCATGAAGATAGAATCTGAGTGCTAAGTGCCTCTGCACACATAGGGGGATTGGGGGATGACCAGAGGATGGTCTGGGAGTGGGAAGGATGAGTAAGGATCAAATGGATTGAGGATGTCAAGAGGAGAGGATACTAATTCAGACAGAGAGATTGGAGTATTGTGTTGTGGGAAAAAGGTTTAGGTATAGTAAGAAGGATATTGTGGTTGGGAAAGGAGAGCAGCACAGGGAATTCGAGGAAAGTGACTCCTATGTAGTACATCATATCACAAAGTATAGAGAAAGGAAAAGGAAAGAAAGAGATCCTCAATAATTTCCAGCAGAAGAAAGAAGTCTATCTCAGATCAGAATCTACGTCGAACCCACAACCTTGTGTGTGTCACTAATAATTGAAGAAGGAACTGAGACTTGTTCAAGAGAAATTATAGTAAGTGGAGGAAGTTAGAGCAATAGTCAGAATAGTGGAAAGAGTTTAGCAAACCAGAGTTAGTCAGCATCACAAAGGGTAAGTACAACACCAAGTACAATGGAAGGGATAGATCATACACTAAGAATGCCTGAATTTCAAGGAGTGAGGTCGGAGGACCCTAAGAAACACTTGTTTGTATGCAACACAATATGGACTGTGAAGAATGTGCAGGACGAGGTGATGAAAATCGCGCAGTTGGCCACGATGTTCAGAGGTCATGCACTACTATGGTATATGAAGTAGCAGACAACTACACTGATAGGACAATCAAGAACTTTGGCAGATATTGGACAAGTGTTATTGAAAGAATTTTGGAAGCCAAAATCTGAATCTCAGTATATCAAAGAACTAAAGGAAATTAAGCAAGTGCAGAATGAGACAGTTTGGGATTACGACCAAAGATTCAAAGATGTGATGGGTAGATTAACCTTTCATATCCCTGACAAGTAGCATCAAGAATGGTTTATTGCATCTTTATTGTCACACATTCGTTGTTCGTTAACACAACAAAAGGTCACATTACAACCAAAAGTGTTGGAAATTGCGATAAAATAGGAAGAATCTCATGTAGGAGATGGCGTAGGTATGGCATAGGTACAATCACAGTTGGAAACGTTGAGAATTCAATTATCATAGATAACAAAGGAAAAGGAAAAGAACGAGCATGGTTGGTGTATAACATGTAAGACAAAAGGCCATCGGAAGGAAGAATGAGTGGCATTCACGCAGTAAATGGCCGCAGGACCACCAAACCCATTGGTAGGAGAAGTAGGGTATTGTGAGATATGTAAGACACGGGGACATCATCTGACTTCTTGTCCCTTACTGTAGAAGTATTAGAGTACACTAAGAAATTTATTCTATATTTTTTGCAAATCTGTAGGACACGATGAAAAAGATTGTCGTGCATTTGACTTAATGAGAGAGAACACTTCAGATGCATACAGAATCCAAGAATAAAATGTCATAGCGGAAGGAGGAGTTATACAATAAAAAACTTCAAGAGGCTTTAATTAGGGTGGACGTGGAGGATTTAGTAGAGGTCGAGGACGTGGAGGATTTGGTCGAGGAGGCAGAGGACCAATAATTTGTTATAACTATAATCAACCAAGACACTTAGAAAGAGATTGTCTGAATCCTTGCATGATGTGAATGTATTGTCAAGCATTGGATCATGTGACATAAGACTATCCTCAACTGATAGCAAAGTGGTAGGTGAGAGGGAACTAGAGCCAACATCAGAACCAATAGAAGAATCAGAACTAGAATTTGCAGATTATAACCACCGAGGAATGTGATGATCAACCTAGAGTAGCAGTTGTTATGCACGACAGAAAAGGAATCAGACCAAATGCGACGGAGAAAGGAAAGGGAGTTAAACAATGGATAAGGAAAGAAGCTAAGCCCATGCCAACATTCAATCCGAGGAAAGAAAGAGAAACCTATCAGCAAGTAAGGAAGGAGATATTAGGAACTGACTGGATAGCATCAACATCAAAGACACCTCCAGTATACAATATGTCGTCAATTTATGATCACACTATTTCAGAAAGGCCAGTCGAAAAGGTAAATACTTTGAAAGACTTTCTAAATAGCTATTTAGAGTTTATGCAGGATGAGACAACATTGAATGCACCACACATGATGATTGATCAATGTACACAAGACAAAAGTACCTACGATGCAGAAAGCAGTGAATTAGGTATTGCATAAGAACATGACAAGCATGGAATTCATATTGAATGCACATATAGGAGAATATGAAATGGGCAATGTCATCTTAGATCTAGGATTAGATGTCAATGTTCTTCCCAGGAAGACATGGGAGATGATGGGAAAACTGAAGCTAGTTTGGTCAATTATCCAGTTGAGGTTGGCTAACCAACATAAGATAATATCGATCGAGAGATTGGAAGGAGTACCTGTTAATATAGATGGAGTGTGCAGTGTAGCTAACTTTGAAGTGATTGAGATCATGGATAAAAAACATTCATACCCAACTTTTCATGAACTATATTGGGCCTTCGAAAATCAGGTGATTATTAAATTGAAGAAAAGAGGGATGAGTTTTTAAAGAGGAGGCTTAAAGGTCACTGCGCCATTAGACCTTATGGAGGCAAGAAGGTATGTGGAGCCTGCGAGAAAGGAAATTGATAACTTATATAATATGACAATGCACATGGATTACTATGTCAATCCCACTATAGATGGTGCGCTTAGTTGGAGAAGCATAAGATCTTGCGCATTAGACTCAGAGGAAGGACTCGAACACTGGCAACACCTTTTGCACGAAGTATCAACTAGAAGATGTGCTCCCATTACTCGCTCTTTGTGCTGGATCAGAGTAGAGGTATGGGATACACCAAGGTTTGATGGATTAATGGAGGCAAGTTCTTTTGTAAATGAATTTGAGTTGCATATACCCAAACAACAAAAATTGCTAGCATTATATGTTTCACTAAGAGAAACTCTAGCAAGATGGTGGGAAACCCACAAGGAAGGGATAAAGGATTGGAAACATTGTAAAAGGTTAATGCATATGAGGTTTGGAACATAATACAATATGCAAAAGTATATGGGGATGAGAAATATGAAGGATCATGTTGCATTTTGTATTATAACATGGAGGCACATGCCGAAGTAGGAATGGATGCACAGTTTCATGCATACGCTGGAGAAAATTCCCAAGAATTGGCATTTAGACCTAGAAGTGCACAGAGGGATAGCAGACAGGGAAGAGCTCAACAAAAACTTTAAGGTAGCATTTAATTTTGAAGCCGAGTCACCTTTAGTAGATGTAACTTTACAAGTCATTAGAAGAAAATTTTGTATGGACGAAGGTCAAGTAGAAATATTACCTACATGTAGTGCGCATAGAGAATCTGTGACAATACATGAACTATTAAAATGTTATAATGTTACCAAGGAAGACCAAGAAGAAAAATACCCAAGAAATGTACATGTACGAGAGACCGAAGGGGGGTGCGACATAGTAGGTCCAACACTTGAATCCACTGCATATGTGAATCCCTTAAGAGTGCGCAGAGTGAACATTAGCATGAAGGAAACTGAATTTTGCAAACATTGGTGATTATTGGAATGATAAGACTCTAGAAAAGATTGCAGGCCTATTGTGCGAGTATCAGGATCTCTTTCTGACAACCTTTTAAAATATGAAGGGAATAGTTGGAGAATTGGGAGAGATGAATATCCCATTAAAACCATATGCTAAGCATCAGGAACATCATCAACATTCTCCTCAACCTCTTTGAATCATCTCCAGTGGCATTAAGCAGAGAACATTCAAAGAGTTTGGCCATGGAGCTGGGCCATGACATGACTACGAGTTTATTCTCATTGGAGAACAAGAAGCGGTTACTTTCGGGGCTGCAAAGTGCGACAGTCGAGTGGCCAACAAGGGAAGTGGCAAAGACGTTTCCATATTTTTGTGTCCAATTGTCAAAGAATTCTTGAGGACTGCCCCTTCTTTGACATCCCAGAAATTGTAATGTTTGTAGTGTCCCCAAGGCTGAGCCTCATTGTAAACCATGTTCTTAAAGGAATTGTAATTATGTTCTATAGGCTGGTGAGCCAATTTTTTATAAGTTGGAGGCTTATGTGTTTGTTAGGCCAGGGATCCTAAGTGTTGAAGGCCAGGAGCCTGCTGTTGTATATGTAATCATGCAGAACAATTAATAAAAATTTGTAAACACCGCCAGGTACAGACCAACCACGATGAATGAGTGAAGGGGGACTAAGAATCCATAGAGAGGGAAAGGAATTAGGGGCTGGAAGGTGGGAAAAGGGGCTAAGTTCTTAGCCTAGGGGGCTTAAGCCTTGGGAATAATATTTTAATATTATTCCAAAAAGACATGTGCATTTTATATTTTTATCCTAAGTTCTTGGCAAAGGGAAAATGTGCAAAGCGGATGCATGCTGAGGAACGCATGCAGTTCAAAGGATGACAAGTGTCAACCCTGGTGCATGCGAATAAAATGACCAAGATGAGCCTTGAGAGGGGTTCATCCTCCATTTTCCCCCCCGACCACCTGAGCGTGTATGGAACTGGGAACGACACGACTGACCCGATCTTTAGAAGAAAACCCATGTCATTCTGAAGAAGTCATGTTGACTTCGTGGAGCCTGTGTTTATTTCCAAGTACCTCCTCTATCTGAACAGTTCGAACCTGTGTTGACCCCCGCGGGGATCATTTGTCACGCATCCCCAAGAACCAGAGCATGATTTTATCCCATGTTGTCGAATTGAGAAATAAGAAGTGACCTGCCATTGTTGAACCAGTTAGAAAGACTGTGACCATTTTTTCCGATTGGTTGTGTGGCCACGCAGTGTTGGACTGCGTGGGGGTCTTATTGGCTAGTGGTACAATGATCTCTCTAGGTGAGAGAGGTGATTGAGGTTGGAAGAACAAGTTGTTGGCCTGTGAGCGATTCTCTCTAGGTGAGAGAGTGCGCGGAGGAAGGAGAGGACTCCTGGAAGGAACCCTGTAGCTGCCACAGAGCCCGGAGACTTCCGGTCCGGTTTGTTGCTGTAACCCAAGGCAAGGGAGGTTAGCAGCCGAAGGACTGTCCAAGTGACAGAGAAGGTGTATACTCCTGGGGTGGAACAAGCATGTGGGG
>SNQJ01S0006973.1:233709-246827 GCA_010110895.2 Picea sitchensis | reverse complement strand
CTCTGAAAGAAAACCTGTGTGATTCCGAAGAAGTCGTGTTGACTTCGTGCAGCCTATGTTTGTTTCCGAGTACCTCCTCTGTCTGAACAGTTCAAACCTGTGTTGACCCGTGCGGGGATCGTTTGTCACACGTCCCCAAGAACCAGAGTGTGAGTTTATCCCGTGTTGTCGAATTGAGAAATAAGAAGTGACCTGCCATTCTTGAACCAATTAGAAAGCCTGTGACCGTTTTTCCCGATTGGTTGTGTGGCCACGCAGTGCTGGACTACGTGGGGGTCTTATTGGCCAGTGGTACAACGCTCTCTCCAAGTGAGAGAGGTGATTGAGGTTGGAAGAACAGTTTGTTGGTCTGTGAGCAATTCTCTCCAGGTGAGAGAGTGTACGGAGGAAGGAGAGGACTTCTGGAAGGAACCCTGTAGCTGCCACAGAGCCCAGAGACTTCTGGTCAGGTTTGTTTTTGTAACCCAAGGCAAGGGAGGTTAGAAGTTGAAGGACTGTCCAGGTGACAGAGAAGGTGTATACTCCTGGGGTGGAATAAGCATGTGGGGAATGAGGGTTTGTGGGCAGTGAGTGTGGGTGGTTCCTGGGAGAGAATCCCTTCCTTGTTGTTGTGTGTTGTTTTCCCTGTAACCTCAACCTAGCCTAGGATTCCTTGCCTTGGGGTGGAGCTTAGTCCCAGCTCGGGGGTGACCCACTACTGAGATGATGAGCAGTGCGGTCTAAGGTTGGGAGGTTCATGGAAGGCCTGCACTTGGTTGGTGGATTTTTCCACTGTTAAAAGATAAGTATTTGATTATTCTTTAATCATGTTTTGCATGACTTTGTTGCTTATGTTATCATGAATTCCGCTATGTATATGAATTAATATTAAACGCTATTGATTGTTAATTATAGCAATAAATAATATGTTACTCTGAGTTTTAAATGTATTTCTTTGCTTAAATGCATGTGGATTATATAATGCCTATATGAGTTATGCACAAAGGGGTGTTATAGTTTTCCTTTAAGAATGATTAAGCCTTGGTAGCAGAAAAGGTGCACTACAATGTCTCTCCAATCAAAGGCCATTCGAAGGTACCGGGTGGGATTCCTTGCATTCTCTTCTTCCTAATCACCCGAAAGAAGAGGAGGAATGTAAAAAAAAAGAGTGAAAATAAGAGTTGGATTCTCAAGTTCTTGGGCTTTTTGCACCACTGATACAACTACGTTCCAAACCATCGATACAGTTGCGTTCCAAACCATAGACATATCTTTTTGCACCACTGATACAGCTGCGTTCCAAACCAAATGCGATATCTTATATTCGACAAATTTTGAGATAGCCTTTCCGTGGATGCTAGAATCTGAACGTGTGGAAAGGAATCCATTAGGGTCAGTCTTATATTCTAAATTTACTTGGCTCGACGGTACAAACAAATGTAAAGTCCCATTAAGTCGTAATCAAAACTAAACATATTTGGTTATTCGTGAGTGTGGGGTTGGTGAGGATAAATATAATGGAAAATGGTATAAGTAGGTGGATTTTTGATTGTCAGTTCTCTAGTCTAGTATTGGACAAAATCGCACAGGTCAGCCACCTAAAAACTTCTTGGACAGGGAACTCCATTTCTTCTTGCTTTGACCACTTGACATCTATTGGACATCTAGTGAAATATTTTATAAATTTCTCTCTCCACTGGTAATATGGCATATTTGGCTGGCTAGAAATTATAAATTATTTGAAAACAGGACACCCTCATCCACTGTTATTGCTTTTAAAGCTTTTGGGCTGTTTAAAAACTAGAAAGATATTTACCCAGATACTATTAAAAAAAAGACATTAGTGAGGCCACTCTTCTCAAATGATTATCCGATCGGATGGTTCGACGACACAACTCAACAAAATGGAACTCTGAGTGGTGCAGGTGGACTAATAAAACTCAGTATAAACTCAATTTACAAATGGACTCTTTGCTGCGGCCCATGAACCAACACAAGGGAAAAACTATTGGGTGCCTAGGAAACACTTCACTTGGCCTCCAGACTAAACATAGAAAACCTTCACATGATTGGGGATTCCAGAGTGATCATTGTCTGGCTGAATAATCAAGGAAAACTTCAAACCATCAAACTCATGGCTTGGAAAGATAGAATCAGAATAGACAAGTGCCATTTTAAGAAATTGTCATTCTCACATTCGTCTCGAGAATACAACAGGGAAGTGGATCTTCTATCAAAGTTAGCATTACTAAGACAAGCAGGAGTGCTCTATTATAACCATTGACTCGATGGTCATGAGGGACCTATGCTTGCTATCAAAATTTTCTAGGATTAGAAGCTTGCGATATTCCTTCGACCATGTACTGGTTGTGAGAACACATTATATTCTCAAATATAATAGAGAATTTTTTTCATTTGGAAAAAAAGATGGATTTTTGGTGGTGATGATAAATATGATGGAAAATAGTATAAGTAAGTGATTGTTGTGTTGATAGGATTTTTGGACAGTTTAATATGTTGATTTCTTTATTACTGTATATGGTGTTATATGGTTTGATTTCTTTATTATTTTATATGGTGTTGACTATATTTTAAAAAATATAAATAACAAAAAAAAATTTCATGTATTATTATAAATAAAATATTTTAATATTTTGAAATATTTTATTTATGATAAGATATTGAATTTTTTTTATTATTAATATTTTTTAAAATATTACTTATCAATTTCATGTAAAACACTAAAGGAATCACATATCTTTTAAAGAATATTTTAATGATATGTTGTTCATTATAAGGGAAGCTTATAATTGGTTTAAACATTAATATTTTAATTTTTAATAACCGGTCACATTTTATCGTAATAAAAGGTTATATAAGCCAATTTCAACCAAAAAAATAACTTAAAAAATTAAAATAGTGAGAATGTGAAAATAGAAATTTAATTGAAATGTAAACCAAATCCCCTTGTGTATTATTTTTTCTATCAATGATTTTAATTTCATTTTTTCCTTCAATGATTTTAATTTTTTTAAATGAAAAAAATAAAATTATAAAAACAATTAGAAAGCAAAAATCCTATACTACCAATAACTTATTATCAGAAAACATATGCAATGGTCTCTAAATATAAGAGGACAAGAAAAATGTAACATGATTTATCTTATGCCAAATTACTAATGTAGTAAACATTTTTGTTGTTAACAAAACCATTTATAAAAACATATGTAATTGTTCATAAATATAAGAGGACAATAAAAATGTAACATGATTTATATAATGCCAATTACTAATTAGTAAACATTTTTGTTGTTAAAAAACCAATTTAACAATTGTAAAACTTTAAGATTGAAATAAAAAATTTATAATCCTTTTTATATGTTTTAAAGTTATGAGAAAAATGAAATAAAGTTAGCAATTGAAAATCCTATACCAAGTTTAATACATTGCCAAAAAAATACATTTTGTTTTAGAGTTGAAATAGCAATCAACAAGGTGGCATGTCATTAACGTTTAATACCTTGCCAAATAAGGTGGCATGTCATTAACGTTTAATACCTTGCCAAATAAATTATATTTTTAGTAGCATGGCCTAATTTATGTATAAAAAAATTCTATATCAATTATATTATTTTATGCCAATATAACTTATATACTTATGTTTATGCAAATCGGTATATATTTATTAAAAAGATCTAGATTAGATAAATTTTTAATTATGGATATGTTTTTTAGAGGATTAAATAAAAATAGAATATATTTCATTCTCCTTATTAATGAAAGGTGTATATTTAACATAATAATGTTCTTGCATTTCAAAAGTTGGTCATTAGTTATTATTATGTGTCATTGTTGGATAGGAATTTTGGATAAGTTTTGGGATCTGCGCCAGAAGAAGTCAAAGAATAAAAAGAAGATTAGAAGATGGACCAGAGCACATGATGAGAGCGGACTTTAAGGAGTCAAAGCACGTGATAGAAGGATGTGCGATGGAGCAGTGCGCAATAGGAGGAAAACGGTTATAGACCGTTAGGATTTTGGGGACATTTTGTCCACTTTGTAACGGACCTAGCCCTATTTTGATGTATAAATATGTAAAGGGTTTTTGGGGAGTATGTTATGGAATGATATGTGGAGGATGAGGTAGAGATTGTAGCTAAGTCGAGTTGAGTGAAGGAAGAAGCTTGAGGTATGGCTAATTAATGAAGCTTGCACAACAACATAACAACTAGGCAGGTTTGGGTAAGGTTATTGTTGCATATTATGTAGCACAGTGCACATCAATAAGAGAATTATCAATGATTAATAAAAGAATCCAGTCATTGTGGACGTATCCCAAGTTGGGTGAACCGCGCTAAACCTGTGTGTTGTGATGTGTTTGCATTTTATGATGTTTAATGTTATGATGCAATGTTGATAAATGCTTAGTATGTTGGATGCGTTATTCATATATGTTGCTACAATGTTGCACAATGAAGTAATTGGTAATTGAATGAACATAAAGTAAAGGAACGTCACACATAGGGTCTGACGCGTCAATATCTGTTAAGTAATGGAGATTGCGCACATGAGTAAATGATATGTTGAATTCCTCACATCCCCTCATCACTGCAGAACCTTGGTTCCTGCAACCCCTCTAGATGCCTCACGTGAGACTTCACTTGCTTTGCAGGTGATGTTGAAAGGGTCGTTGTCTAAAGGCTTTGTTGGTATTTGAATGATTAACTCCGGGTATTCCCACTGCACACCAACAAATGGTTTCGTTGTTGGAACTGAGAACTATAATTGAGAGGAATGTTTTGGAGGCCGAATAAGGAATAAATTGGAGAATGGCTAGAAAGGAAGCACCGAGGCTTTGCTAGAGAACAAAATAGAAATCGTCGGATCAACGATGAACAATTGTTACAAAGGTATGTTTTCTTAGATCTACATGAAATTTTCTTTGGTGAATTCCCCATAATTTTGACTAAGTGGTTAGAAAGGCTAGTGGAGAACGTTGGGAGATATAGAGTTGAAGCTCTGAGAAACTGGACCCTTGAAGTGATCAGACATTTGAATGCAATAAGAAATATAGTTTCTCGCACAATAGATTTTTGGTTGAATAGTATACTTGGAGGTTATATTAGAGAGTTTGCAGTAGATTGTACCTAGTCTTATAGTATTGCAGAGAGGGACGTTTTGAAGGGTCCACGCGGAAGGTATTTGAGTGCATTGTCTACTTGGATAAATATGTTAATGTGATAAGAATGTTATGAAGATGGAATTTGATTGCTAAGAGCCTCCACACACATAGGGGGATTGGGGGATGACTAGAGGATGGTCTGAGAGTGTGAAGGATGAATAAGGATCAAATGGACTAAGGATGCCGAGAGGAAAGGATACTGACTCACACAGAGAGATTGGAGTATTGCACTGTGGGAAAAGGTTTAGGTATAGTAAGAAGGAGACTATGGCTAGGAAAGGAGAAAAGCACAGGGAATTCAAGGAAAGTGACCCCTATGCAATACATCAGATCACACAGTCTAGAGAAAGAAAAAGGAAAGAAAGAGATCCTCAATAATTTCCAGTAAAAGAAGGAAGTCTATCTCAGATCATAATCTACGTCGAACCCACAACCTTGTGTGCATCACTAATAATTGAAGCAGGAACTGAGACTTGTTCAAGAGAAATTGTAGTAAGTGGAGGAAGTCAGAGAAATAGTTAGAATAGTGGAAGTAGTTTAGCGAACCAGAGTTAGTCAACATCACAAAGGGTAAGTACAACACAAAGTACAATGGAAGGGATAGATCATACACTAAGAATGCCCGAGTTTCAGGGAGTGAGGTCGAAGGACCCTAAGCAACACTTGTTTGTATGTGACACGATATGGATTGCGAAGAATGTTCAGGGCGAGGCGATGAAAATCGCGCAGTTGGGCACGACGTTCATAGGTCATGCACTACTAAGGTATATGAAGTATCAAAAAACTACACTGATAGGACAATCACGAACTTTGGCAGATATTGGAAAAGTGTTATTGAAAGAATTTTGGAAGCCAAAATCCGAATCTCAGTATATCAAAGAACTAAAGGAAATTAAGCAAGTGTAGAATGAGACAATTTAGGACTATGACCAGATATTCAAAGATGTGATGGAAAGATTAACCTTTCAGATCCCTGACAAGTAGGATCGAGAATGGTTCATTTCATCTCTATTGTCGCACATTTGTTGTTCGTTAACACAACAAAAGGTCGCATCGTAGCCAAAAGCATTAGAAATTGTGATAAAGTAGAAAGAATCTCATGTAGGAGATGGCGTAGGTATGACACAGGTATAGTCACAGTTGGCAGCGTTGAGAATTCAATTATCATAGATAACAAAGGAAAAGGAAAAGCACGAGCATGTTTGTTGTATAACATGTAAGGCATAAGGCCATTGGAAGGAAGAATGTGTGACATTCGCGCAGTATATGGCCCAGGAGCACCAAATCCATTGGTAGGAGGAGTAGGGTATTATGAGATATGTAAGACACGGGGACATCATCTGACTGCTTGTCCCTTATTGTAGAATTATTAGAGTAGACTAATAATTTTATTCTATATTTTTTGCAAATTTGTAGGACACGATGATCTGAACCCGGGGTTGATTAGTTTCCAATAATTTTTTGATCCTATCACTCCTCCAAAGGGTTAGTTATATATCGTTTTACTTGTGGATTGAAATTAAAGGTATAGTTGAAGTCTTTATAGACTTGAATCCAAATCGAATTAAATCCTCTTTTAGCTTTCTTATGTGTTATATGTCATGCTTGCATTTAATATTCTATGTGCGGAAATTCATGAAAAACAACATAAGAACATAATACACATAAGAGATATAACACTTCCCTTGATAACGAAGTTCACCCGATGTGGGCTACGTCTCTGGGTCTTTCTCCAAAGCTTTCCCGCTTTATTCTCCTCGTTGTAATGATGTCTCTCCTTTACAAGTTATACGGCCAATGTCCCTTTTCAGTGACGACAACAAGAGATCGTAATGTGATCAGGAATTTTTACAAGCTTCACCAGTTCTCATGCTCATGAGGCATCCATGATGCTGACATGGACATCACTCCCACATACTCAATACAGAAAAAGAGGAAGAATAAGAAATGACCCCCATCATCACAGAGCCATATAATTCCTTAGATATGTTTCCTAGATCTAAACATATATGCAGCCCATACACAGGTCCCACAACTATGAAATTCCCGATTGCTTTGTTGGCCACTTATCATCCAAGTGCCACAAATTCTCTTTCACATGTAGCTGATGTGTTTATGTGTAAGAACAGAAGAAATGAAGAAATAGAAGGAATAAGATGGTCTTGTTGCCTTGTTGCAGCATCTCCATGCTCCTTCAGATCTGTATCAAGCATACTATGTGTTGTCGCAAGAGTTGACTCTACGCTGTAATAGAGCCAAGCTTTAGCACATTTTGAAGAAATAATAATTGTTGATGAATCAATTTTTCAGAGGCTTCTAGAACTAAGTCTGAAACGAGCCTTTCAATCATTACAAATTAGAAACAAAAAGGCATGACTTTATCTGCTAAATCCATTTAAAATCATAGGTATGGATAGAAGGAAAGAGATAAACAAAACTAAAAATGAAGAACCAAGTATCAAATTCTGATAAAGCTGGTCTTCCTTTCAGTAGAATAATGACAATGATTTCAAATATATGGACATAGGTCTTGTATCTCTCATAGAAAGACAGAGGAAAAACTATGAACAAATAAAACTTGTAAATTAGGCAAAACAATTAAGATGCGGGTCTTGTTTTGCTCACAACAAAACAGAGGAAAAACTGCACTCAAGGAGATGCTCTTAAATTCACCAGAGCAGAAGTCTCATTGAATTGTAGTTATTACAAGCTGAATAAAAGAATTGAATTGTAGTTATTACAAGCTGAATAAAAAAATGAGCGAAAGAAAGAAGATTAATGTGAACATGAGAAATAATAACATAGGAAGAAGATAGAATTTAACCTAACGAGGTATATAATCTCTCTGCTTCTGTCAAATATTTTCATTAAAAAATGTGCATTACAATCCCAGGCTAAAAGGCTCTTGGTATTGGGCTGTTCCCTCCTTTTTTTTCCAATTACAAACTGCTTCCTAAATAATAAAAATCAGATCCAAAAATAATGGATCGAGAACCTCCTAAGGCTAAATTTAGAATGGCAGTTCCAATGAATCAGGATTTGATACGATTGAGATCAACCCTAAATCCTATTTTCATGATAACTTGTTAGACCAAAGATAATCTTTAATTCATGCATTAGATTCCAAACAAGTAGTACAAGCTGACATGTGTTCTTGAAATGCTCAGTTACCTGTTCACTAAATCCCTTAAATTTGAAATTGATTCGCTGCTTCCAGGTGCTTTGCCTCCTAATTTTCTGCCACCAAGTCTTTTATGATTGCTGGTTATCACTAGCATTCTTTGATTTTGAAGTTTAGTTTTTATGTGAACTTCCTTCGAGCTTTTACATCCACACTCTTGGAATAGGAGTAGGCATCTCTTTCTTGACCTTCATTATCACAACCATTCAAATAAGGCATAGAACTCGTGTTATCTTAGTTGTGCATAGTTCATCACTGTCTCATGCAATATAGTTAGAAGAAGCTGGGATGCATGACAAGGCTCTGCAAAGAGTTCTATAATATCTACAGCTGTAGGAGAATCTCATGTAAGCTCTTTTGATTTTGAAACCAACAAGATCACTTCAGCTACAAAGGTTTGGAAACATGTTTGGCACAGGCTTGAGGAAGCTTACTGGATGCCTAGATAAAACCTGCAAAGGCTGATCTGATACTGAAGGAAAATACTTGCAAAGCCACATGCCCAAAAACATCTCCAACTTCTATTATCGAGAGCTATAAATAACCACATTCTGATATCTTCTTTGCAGAGTGATCTTCACATTCTGCAAGAAGAAAGAGTTTGGTCGATTGTGAAATGGGAGCTGGCAATATTTCCCTTTTAAACTGGCCAACAGTCATATTAAATCTTCTCCATGGTTCATCAGGATGCTGGAAGCAATTTCTCTTCAATATAGATGTGAAGCTCCTCCCAGAGTTGAGGACCTCCAGGAATCGTATTTTCAAGTTCAACAAATGTCCCCTTTTTGCAGCCTCTCCTAATCGTGTCAAAATTCCATCGGCCTCTGCTCTGATGCTGGTGCAGGACTTGCCCAAAACAATTGATTTGATGACTGGAAGAAGATCCGAGAGGCTCTCATACATGTCGATAATCCTAAAGAGCCTTTATGGAGACCGATGACTTATTGCAATTTCCTCAACAAAATTCAAAAGATGCACGATAGCACCTTTTGCAGTCTCAACAAAACATGTGTCTTGAATACAACCTGGTTGCTCAAACATATTTGAACACAAAGGCGCTTCTCGTTTGCAAGAAGAACCTGAAATGAAATTTTTATAGCCTTTATGCATGATGAGGGATCCACGGCTATCGGTATTCACAAGAATATTTTGAGCATCTTCATCACGATCACCTTCTCCTTCACCATAGCTAATGGGTGCAACGTCTGGAAAATCAATTTTTATTGTCATTCGATCCACCATGTTCATTGCCTCTGTATTTATTCATCAACTGGGCAGAAATAATAGAATGGAACTTGGAGTGAGGAACCCCGACTTCGGGCCTTCGAGCTTCCGGGGAAAAGAGGAGTGCAAAATTAAATTCACCTGGTGGTCAAAGCTCCCGAAGTGGAACCTGGCGCTCAGAACTATGACCAAGGCACATCAGTGTTTGATTTAAACAGTGGGGACGTTTGAAGACTCGAATAATCCATCCATCGTCGATCTGAGTATGTATGAATGAATTTCCTGATCTGCACTCCCCTCGAATGGTTCTTTCATCAAAGAATCCCTTTCCTTCTCTGAAAGTACCGCATTTGGTTCTTTCATTGAAAAATCCATTTCCTGCTCTGCAATTTAATTCACCAGATGGTTCTTCCCTGGAGGCAGAGGACGTGTGCCCTTCCTTGTCAATGTTTGTTGAAGCTCTTCAACCAATGACTGAACCAGGCTCACATCTTCAACAGAAAGTCCCTCATACATCTGTGGAAGCTCTTTCTGTGAAGATTGAACTGCGCTTAGATCTTATACACAGTGTCCTTCAGATATATCATGAAGCTCTTTTGGTGATGATCGAACTGGGCTGAGATCTTCTATAGATGGTCCATCATACCTTTGTTGAAGCCTTTGCAGTGAAGAATGGACTGGGCTCAGATCTTCTACAAGAAGTCCCCTAGGTGTACGCTCAAGCTCTCCTGGTGAATATCGAAGAGGGCTCACATCTTCTACACAAAGCCCCTCAGATCTTCGCTGAAACTCATTTGGCAAAGATTGAACAGGATTCATGTCTTTTATGCTAGGTACCTCAGATGCCTGCTGAAACTCATCTGGGAAATACCGAACTAGACTCAGATCTTGAATGCAAGGCTCCTCAGACATCTAATATAGTCGTTTATCAGGCGTGGTTGAGTGTTCTACGAAAGCACCCTCTTGTATGTTTTGCAACTCTTTTGGCCATTTGAACGGTTGGATGGTGTTCATAATTGCTCGTGGTGCACGCATGATGGGTATCACAGATGCCAGGAAAGAGAAGCAAGTATGCTGCCAGAGTGCTACAGAAGATAAAAAGAATGCCTCCAAGCACAATCATTGTTGATGGCGCGGATTCGACCGTCACGACTTTGGCCACAACATCAATCTCATCAATGAAAATGATCGAAGGTGTATCACTTGGAAATAATGGAGAAACAGTTATAATTATAAGCTTCAGTTGTGAGAGTCATTTGTAGGCGTGTTAAGAGTCAGTTGTTAGTTAAGAGTCTAGTTGTCTTTGGTTTGCATGTAACCGACTAGGTAGAGTCTTTCCCTATATAAAGATGTAATCTGTCTTCATTTAACAATATAGAAGTGAGTGTAGCCTCACCGTGTTGTTTGCCTCGTATATTTTATCTTGGTATCAGAGCAGGCCAGTGAAGACTTGCATGAGCCGACTGCATATCATTTCGAGGAGAAGCGTGCAGCGTAAGCTTGGGAGCAAGCTTGAAGGTTTTGAATGCATGAGGCTCGTGTGTGAGCTTGGGAGCAAGCGTGAAGGTTTTGAATGCGTGAGGCTGGTACGTGCGAGGTTTGAATGCATGCGTGAGTGCGTGAGTTTTTGAGATCGAGTGCATACGTGGAGTTTGATTGCATGTGTGTGAAGCTTTGCATGCGTGAAGTTGAAGGAATGACTCTTTTATTAAAGTGAGTTTTTTATTATTAAAGAGAGGTATACTTTGTTTTTATTAAAGTGAAGTTTTTTTCTTATGATTACTTTTGAAAATCATAAAGGTGGAGTTTTTATTATTAAAAGTGGATGCATGTGTGAAGTTTAAACTTAATGTGGGATATTAAAGTTTAAAAAAGGAGGATATTTTGGATATGAAGGTGCATGCTTCATTTAAAGGTTGATATATGCATGGGAGGTGGTGTTATGATTTAAAAGTGGTGCATGCATGATTTAAGCTAAGAACAGAGGTAGATTTGGACCAGTGGATCCGAAGGCAGAGCGTCAGATTGCTCAGCACAAGAGAAAATTCGACAAAAAACTGCATATCTTTGGTGATTCACTTGCAAAGACTAACTTGCAGAGTTGGCGAATCCTCTAGTGGAGACCTACCTCAACGACGCCAACAAGTTAGATGACTCAAACTTCATTAACTGGAAATTCAAGATGCAGATGCTCATGGAGGGCTATGGTGTCTGGAACATTGCGAAGGGAACTGAACTGAAACCTGATGCGGCTGCAAGTGCGACGTAGCACAGATCCAAGATTGGGAGAAACGCGAAAACAAGGCAAAGGTATTGTTGCGCATGTTAGTTAAAGATAGCATAATTCCACATATTAGAGACGCTACAACTTCTGCTAAAACATGGACAGCTCTTAAAGCATTGTATGAAACTAGCAACACAAATCACATTTTGTTCCTGAAAACTAAATTGTTAGGCATTAAGATGGATGGAAATGAATCTGTTAGTTCATTTTTGGGTCGTATTAAAGAGGTGAAAGACAAGTTAGTAAATATAGGGGAAACTGTTTCCAATACTGATCTAGTGACTATTACCTTAAATGGTATGCTAGAAGATTATCATATGTTCATAACAGATCTTGCAGCAAGGGAGAAACCTCCTACGTTTGAAGAATTGATAGGTATTTTGTTGCAAGAGGAAGAGAGGCGCGGGAATCTGAAGCCTCAGAGTAAAGATTTGGCACTGTGGTCAAATAATAGATCTGCGAGAGGGAGATCAGGAATAAGAGGCAGAGGAGGCAGTTCATGGCAGAGAGGCGGTTCATGGTAGAGAGACAGTTCATTGCAGAGAAGACAATCTCCAAATCAAGGTATGCACTCTGAAAGGAATGAGTCAAAGAGTTGTTTTTATTTTGGTCGACCTGGACATATGGTTAAAGACTGTCATAAGAAGAAAAGTGATGAGGCTAGGAATAAACCTAGAACACATTCAGGTCATTATGCAGAAAAATCTTCAAATCAAGATCACAGATTATTTATTGCTAGTGATGATATTGATGAACCCCCGAATTTTGACTCACGGGATCTTAGGCTGTTTGTGTCTAACACTGCTTTATTTGTTGAAACTGATGATTCGGATGCCTGGTTTGTGGATTCCGGAGCATCAGTACATATGACTTGTAATAAAAATTGGTATGCTAATTTTAAAGAAACACAGAATGGTGCCAGCATATATCTTGGAGATGATCGCGCTCATCAGATCAAGGGATATGGAGAAATTCCTATGACATTGCCGAATGGTATTGTTCGTCACATTCGCAATGTGGTGTATGTGCCAGGAATAAAGAAAAATTTGATCTCTGTGTCCACCATTACAGATCAGAACTTGAAGCTTGAACTCTTCAAGAATTATTGCATAGTGAAGGATTTGCTGGACCACTTCCAAACTGTTGCAACAGGTGTCAGAGTAGGAGGTCTATACAAACTTGATGTTACCAGCAAAGCACATCATGCACTGACTTCTGCCACTATGCCAACAAAGATTCTTTGGCATCAAAGGTATGGACACATCAAT
>SNQJ01S0006973.1:208513-232372 GCA_010110895.2 Picea sitchensis | reverse complement strand
CTAGATGAGGCTACATGGGAAATGGAGGATGCCATGAAACAAGCATATCCAATTTTGTTTACCTCTGTACATACATGCCATATTTATTGATAGAACATCGAGGACGATGTTCCTTTAAGGGGGAGGGAATTGTAACACCATGTTTCCCCCAGTCTGTAAAAAATAACTATACTGGCCAAGAACTATGGCAGACTCAAAGATGTGAATGTGTGATTTTGAATGGACCTTAGTATAAAAGTTCGATGAATGTAAATAATGTTATGAATATATGTTGCAGGACTGCTGGGAGGGGGATGTGCTAAAAATAGACCACGATGGCTGATGAAATGTGGTGGAAGGCACCTGAAATGGTGACGTTAACTTCCATTGAAACCAATACCGTATTTTCTCTTCACTGGCCCGAAGATGAAGAGCGGCTCGCTGGCCCCAAAATGAATTACTCGCCAAGTTGGTAGGTGAAGAGGCTCCTCATGAGTTAATGAGGGATGGGGGTGAATCACCCATCTGTGGAAGCCTTAGAATTGACCACCATGGGGAAGTTCGTGCCTCACGCAACCTTGCCGGAAAACAAAAAGGTAGGAAAGAGGTGTGGAAGGGGGAAGTCGTGATAGAGATTGCGAGAGGGGAGAAGTCGGAAGGACTCTGGAAAAATATACAGAGTGATTGATAAGTAGAGAAGAAGGAGAGTAACCTTCGTTCTCGACTTCTGACGAACAAAGACTTAGTCTCATAGCATCATGGTCTAATCTCGGGGGTGGCTAGTGGTAAATCCATTTGGAATCGTTGAGCTTACGGCTGGGTGGAAACGAGCACCCTTCTCAGCAGTTGCATCAAACCTGGTGTTTTTTCGATAAGTGTTATATCTCGTATCTTGAAATTAATATTCTGACATGTATTTTCATGGTTTGTACAATTATGAATGGTTTCAGTATAAGACTGTCTGTATGGTGTTTTGATCAGAAATGGTGGTTGTATGCTTATATTGGAAAGACCACCTATGGCTTACGCAAATATATATATATATATATACACACACACACATATGTTTTGAACGGATTCATTTTTCAAGTCTGTTCTCGGGAAATTTACTCCTTTATCTGTGTCAAGTAATGCCCTGGATATATCTCCCCACAGGGACACCCTTTTCGAAAGTTTATCCAAGGATCTGCTGGAGGATTTTATGGCGTAAGTCTTAAAACCCTGCACGAGAGAGAATGATCCTTTTAGACTTCGACATTTCGATATTTCGTCCCCCGCGGTACCTAAGTGCATGTTCCCTTGTACTCGCAAGTCCCGAAACCTCGACTCACAAAATCCTGAAATGACAGCGGGTGGATGGGTTAGGACATTTCGGTGTTTCGGCACCTGGGGCACCTAAGTGTGAGTTTCCTTGTACTCGCAAGTCCCGAAACCCCGACTTGCGAAATCCTGATGGAAGAAACCTTGAAATAAGATGAGCAAGTTTAAGAGTTGGTATTTTGGAGTTTCAGTATCCAGGAAACCCAAGGGCGAGTCCCCTTGTACTCGCAAGTCCCGAAACCCCGACTTGCGAAATCCCAAAACGATAGCGTGCGGATAAGTTACGATATTTCGACATTTCGATATTCGAAATACCCAAGGGCGAGTTTGCTTGTACTCACAAGTCCCGAAATCCCAACATGAGAAATCCTGAAACGATAGCTTGCGGATAAGTTATGATATTTCAGTATTTCGTCACCTGGAATTCCCAAGGGAGAGTTCCCTTGTACTCGCAAGTCTCGAAATCCCGACATGCAAAATCCCGAAATGACAACGTGTGGCTAAATCTTGATATTTCGGTGTTTCGACATCCGGAATATCCAAGGGAAAGTTCCCTTGTACTCACAAGTCCCAAAGTCCCGACTTGCAAAATCCTGAAAAGATAGAGTGTGGAGAGGTTAACATATTTTGGTATTTCGGCACTCGGGGTACCTAAGTGTGGGCCCCATGTATTCGCCAGTCTTGAAACCCAGACTCGCGAAATCCCGATGGAGGAAACCCTAAAATAGTGGAGCATGTTTAGAGTTTGGTGTTTCATAGTTTTGGCTCCCGAGAAACCCAGGTGTGAGACCTCCTTTCGTTGCACATCGCTAAATCCCGATGGAGGAAACCCCGAAATAGTGGAGCATGTTTAGAGTTTGGTGTTTCATAGTTTCGGCTCCCAGGAAACCCAAGTGCGAGAACTCCTATCGTTGCACATCCCGAAATCCCGAGGGAGGAAACCCTGAAATAGTGGAGCATGTTTAGAGTTTGGTGTTTCGGAGTTTCGGCTCCTGGGAAACCCAGGTGCGAGACCTCATGTCGTCACACATCCCGAAATCCCAAGGGAGGAAACCTCGAAATAGTGGAGCATGTTTAGAGTTTGGTGTTTTGGATTTTCAGCTCCTGGGAAACCCAGGTGCAAAACCTCCTGTCATCGCACATCCAAAAATCTCGATGGCGGAAACTCTGAAGGGTAAAGTACCAACTTATTCCAGGTTTCTTTTAATCTTGATAAGCAGTTAGATCCATTTTAGGTTTCAGCCTTTCGAAAGTCAAGAGAGAAAGGGATCGCTTTCCTCATGACTCCCCATATCACGATAGCAGAGGTGCCTTCTCGGTAAGGATTGTGGGCATAGCCACGGTCATATGAGGGACTTTAAAGGGAAAGTAGGGTCCCTCGAGAATAAGGAAAGAAAGCCAAGATTTTTCTAGCCCCGTGGTGGGTGTGTTACAGATCCTTTCAATCCATTCACATCCAATTTTTGTTGTTGGTTCTCATCAACATAATCCCACTCCTGTAGGAGTGGTTATCATTTCTGAAAATAAAATGGTAGGATTCTTCTACCACAAACTAGCATGATTCAATGTCGTTGGGTAAAACCCAACTAAATTTTAAATATGCATCCTTCTACTCAAGAACTTATGCAGATGATTTCCATCTGGTAATAATATTCACAAAATGCTCATCTTAGCCTCGGTAACCCAATATTATGTCAGTACAATAACACATACAATTTCATAATGAAGTCAACTTCTTTATTTGGAAACATTAGCAACATACATTGTATATTTCCAAAACATATATCAACAGTAGAAGGTTTCATTCCTCTCTTTAGTAGAGGTTTACTAAGCCTCCCAGTAATGGGTAAAATAGGGTGTTACCCCTTAAGGTCCTCTAATAATATTTTTATACACCTCGCACATGAGCCCAAGTAGGCCAAGTGTTGTTGCTATGCTCTGATAAAACTTTGCAACACACCCGACCCCTAAATACCCTTTCTAGGGATGGGGAATCAAGATTTTACTTATTCTAATCATCTCAAATCATCTCTCTAAGGTATTCATCCTATGCTTATCTCTCGTAGCTTTCTAACAACTATTATTGGGCTCTAATCTGACCTATGGTTTGCAATATATGACCTCCCAAAGTTATCCGAGCATTATTTGTTGGAGTCTTCGGTGTTCGGTGTTGAACGCCTCTTTTTCTTACTGCACACATACTCCCCGAAGTCCCAAAATATCTCCATGTGAACTTGGCCTTTTGATGATCGACATTTTACATTCAACGTCGACGTTCGACATTCAACATTCTATATCTTGCATTTGAACATTCGACGTTCGACATTCGATGTTCTATGTTGAACATTAGCGTTTGGTGTTCAATGTTCTATGTTAAACGTCGTCATTCGGCATTCAGTGTTCTAGGTTGAACGTTCCTCTACGATAATACACCCAAAATCCTCTGAACTCCTGAAGTCTTGGTCGCATCACCAAACATGTTGGCCAGGAAGGCATGAGATAGAGGCTAACACGCGACGAGGGCCAAAGGTGACATGTGTCCTCATTAGGGGGTGACATGTGTCATGCTCTAATAGGAATAATAGTTCTGCAAAATGTCCATATCTTGATGACACATGGCATGTTAATCATTGGTCCACGTCACCCTAGGTGATGTTAGCATGCCCCGTCACCTTGGATTGACAACCTTCCAAACCCTCTGTTCTCACGGTCAAGATGCAGCCACATAGTTCTATGAATCTACGACTAACGTTAATTCGTAACTTCGGTGTTCGGGAGTTTTGCGATGCAAACTCCTCTTTGCTTGTAGATTTGGTCAGCACCGGACTGACCACAACCTAGATCTGATGGCTAGGAAAAGTCCTGAAACGTCCTCATATCAATGACCATATTCACTTCAAGCTTCAGAGATTATCGAAACTCCATACCTTAAATCCCCCATAGTGCCAATTCTTCGAACTAAAGGATCTAGTGACATGCATCCCCTTCCTATCAACAATTGAGATTTACTCCGTCGTTCATGACTTTGGGAGTCTTCACACCTTGAATAATCTCATCCAAATTCCTTCGGAGTGTCAAACCTCAAGACTATAGGATCTAGCGACATGTGTCCTTAACGATGGACGACTGGAATTTACTATGCTTTTTGTGACTTCGGGAGTCTTCACACTTTGAAAACTCTAATACAAATTCCTTTGGAGTGTTAAACCTCTGGACTCCTGCAATCTCATTCCACGTGTCCTCCACACATGGAAATGTCATCACTCGACACGTGGATCTCCATGTGCTCTTGATGTGACAGATATATTCCCTCGATCGAACGTTTGATAGGGGTCCCGAAGGATCCATAGATCCACGGTCCACATTACTTCGCTACTTCAGCCTTCAGGGGTTTTGACATTTCAACACCCCTGTCCTCTCTAAGTGGTCAATGTTAGGTTGAATGTATCGTATATCTAATGGTTGGGATAGTTCCCAGATGTCCTCATATCTACGACCTATATTGACTTCGGGCTCTGACACTTCGGAGGATCCGTCTCCCTTACAACGAATACCAAGATTCACTTAACTCGTGAAGACTGAAGGATTCAAGGAGCTAATACTTGAGCTCCTTCTCCAAATCGAATGGTCGAGATAGACCTTGGATCCTCCCGAATGGATCTCATCCACTTGTCTTCCAAACGAAAGGATCTTCCCTTTCGAGACTTAAATCTCACTATCCTTCCTGAGCTTCATCAGTTCTGAAAGACCTGGGCTCCAACGCACGCTTTTCACTCTTTCTCCTAATCTTAACAGACTCATTCTCCCAGGAAAATCAAAATAGCTAGGAGTATTGACATGCTTACGGGAAACTATGCCCAAGGTCTATGAACTCACAGTTCATTTGCTTAAACTTGAGCCACTATAGGGCTCAAACATTTACATGTACAAACCATATAGTTCCTTACTTTCTTAAATACAAAATTAAGAAAAGATAAAGGGACACAATATAATCATCAAGAAAGCATGCACATCCCTAAAATATTCACAGGATATCCAACTTTAATTTACAGTTATAGTTCAATTACATAGGCCAGCTAACTGAATGTGGGTGTTCTCCTTTCCACCCAACCATAGGCTCATAGGAATTCATTCTTAGTGCTCTGGCCACCCCCGTACCAAGCCATGATATCACCAAGGAAAATTCTGCCATTACTCAAAGATCATTTCTCTGTCATAGCATCCCTACAAGGTTTATCAGATGCTTCCTTAGCATCAAGCTCACATCCTTCCTCTTTTCTTCTGCATATCCAGGTCGCATGTTCTCCTCTATACATGTGATTTTGTTTGATGTTTCTCCTCCTCTCTGCAAATCCTCCCCTGCTTTTCTCTTCCTCCACTTTGTAACACACCCAACCCCTAAATACTCTTTCTAGGGATGGGGCATCAAGATTTTTCTTATTCTAATAATCTCAAATCATGTCTTTGAGGTCTTCATCCTCTTATTCTCACCCATAGCTTTCTAATGACTGTTGTTGGGATCTAATTCGAGCTCCTGAAGTTATTGGGGAATTATTAGTTGGAGTCTTCAGCATTCGACGCTAAACACCCCTTTTTTTACTGCACACATACTCCCCGAAGTCCATAAATATCTCCACGTGGCCTTGGCCTTTTGGCGACCAGTGTTCGACATTCGATGTTCTACATTAAATGTCAGCGTTTTGTGTTCGACGTTCTATGTTTGGAATTTGAATGTTCGATGTTTGACATTCGATGTTCTACATTGATAGTCAGTGTTCGACTTCAATGTTCTACGTTGAACTTCGACATTCGACGTTCTAGGTTGAATGTTCCTCTACGATACTACACCCCAAATCCTCTGAAATCCCGAAGTCTTGGTCGCATCACCAACCACGTTGGACAGGAGGGCATGAGCTAGATGCTGACACACATTGAAGGCCATAGGTGACATCTGTCCTCATTAGGGGGTGCCATGTGTCATGCTCTAATAGGCATAAGAGGTCTGCAAAACATCCATATCTTGATGACATGTGGCACGTTAATCATAGGTCCACGTCACCCTAGTTGACGTCAGCACATCCTATCACCTTGGACTAACAACCTTCCAAACCCTCTAATCTCACGTTCAAGATGTGCACGCATAGTTCTATGAATCTATGGCTCACGTTAATTCTTAAATTTGACATTCGTGATTTTTTCGATGCAAACTCCTCTTTTATTCCAGAGTTGGTCAGCGTCAGACTGACCACATACTAGATCCGATGACCAAGAAAAGTCTCGAAGTGTCCTCGTATCGACGACTCTCTTCACTTCAGGCTTCGGAGCTTATTGAAACACCACACCTCAAATCCCTTGAAGTGCCAATTCTCCATAACAAAGGATCTGGCACCATGTGTTCCCTGCATGTCAACGTCTAAGATTTACTCCACCATTCATGACTTTGGGATTCTTCACATCTTGAAGACTCTCGTCCAAATTTTGCTGGAGTGTCAAACCTTCGGACTATAGGATCTAGCAACACGTGTCCTTAATGATGGAAGGTTGTGATTTACTCTACTAGTTGTGACTTTGGGAGTCTTCACACTTTGAAAAATCTCGTCTAAATTCCTCTGGAGTGTCAAACCTCAGGACCCCCGGAATATTTTGCCACATGTCCTCCACACATGGCAATGCCTTCACTTGACACATGGATCCCCACGTGCTCTCGACGTGACACATATATTCCCTCGATCAAACGACCGAGAGGGGTCCTGAAGAATCCATAGATCCATGGTACACATTACTTTGATACTCCAGCCTTCGGGGGTTTTGATATTACAACACCCCTTTCCTTTTGAAGAGGTCAATGTGGGGATGACTGTATCATAGATTCGACGGTTGGGATAGTTCTCGGGCATCCTCAGATCTACGTTCCAGATTAATTTTAGGCTCTGGGACTTCGGAGGATCCATCTCCCTTACAACGAATACCAAGATTCACCGAACTCACGAAGACTGAAGGAGTCGAGGAGTTAATATCTTCACTCCTTCTCCAAATCCAACGGTCGATAAAAACATTAGATCCTCCTAAACAGATCTGATATGCTCATCTTCCAAACAAAAGAATCTTCCCTTTCAAGACTTAAATCTCACTATCCTTCCTGAGCTTCGTTAGTTTTGAAAGAATTAGGTGTCAGCGTGTGCTTTGTACTCTTTCTCCTGCGCTTAAAAGACTCCTTCTCCTAGGAGACTCAAAATAGCAGGGACTATTGACATGCTTACGGGAAACTATGCCCAAGGTCAACAAACTCACAATTTATTTTCTTAAACTTGAGACACTATAGGGATAGAGCATTTGCATGTTCAAACCATATAGTTCCTTACTTGCTTAAATACATAATCAAGAAAATATAAAGGGACACAGTCTAATCATCAAGAAAACATGCACATCCCTGAAACATTCACATGATATCCAACTTTAATTTACAGTTACAGTTCAATTACACAGGATATGAGTATACTTATCTATTATAGGTTGCAGCCAACTAACTGAATGTGGGTGTTCTCCTTTCCACCCAACCATAGGCTCAGAGGAATTCATTCTTAGCACTCTAGCCACCCCCGTTCCAAGACATGATATCACGAGGGAAAGTTTTTCCATTACTCGGAGATCCTTTCTCTTTCATAGAATCCCTATGAGGTTTATCATATGCTTCCTCAGCATCAAGCTCATGACCTTCCTCTTTTATTCTGCATATCTGGGTTATTTGTTCCCCTCTGTTCATGCACTCTTGTCTGATGTTTCTCCTCCTCTTTGTAGAGCCTCCCCTTCTCTTCTCTTCCTCCCCCCTCCTCTTCTCTTTTTCTCTATTTTATGCATATCTTTTTCCCATGATGGTTCTCGACCTATCCTGTTCCTTTTGTCAGAAGGAAACTCGGGTCATCATGTTCTGCCAGACCCTGCAGTACTTTGGGCTGACATTCTTCAGTCAGGACATGCTTCCATTCATGAGGGTGGTTGAGTATTCAACCAACAGTCCTTCCTTCATTAATTGATTCCTCTACTTGGGATCTGGATGAGGCTTATTATCTCCACAAAGGGAATTTGGGTCATTTGAACTAATGAAACCTCTCCACATTTTCCTCACTCTTTCCTCTAGTGATATCATGGCTAGTACTTTAAGGCTTCACCACCACAATTAGTCATTGGCAATCTAAACAATAATACATTTATATCGTTCACATGCCTTAGCATGGTAATCAAAATTAACGATTAATTACAAGTTGGGGGAAACATGGGTGTTACATCCCCTCTCCTCGATAGATCGGTGATGAAGTAAATGTCTTCAACCATAATGGTCAAAGAATGTCCAACAAGCATGAATGCCTTGGCATTTGGGTTCCAGTAGTCAATTCAGATATTTATTAATCTCCTTTGTGCTCTCATGCCACCAACTTGGAAAAAATTGTACATGTCGCAAGAATGCAGATCTTGTTTGGCCTCATCGTTATCAAACACTAATCGATCCACCTCTTCGTGTTCACGTTCTCTCTAGAGAATGGGCATCCTGTCATTTTCCAAAACGTTTTTGAGTTAGTTTTTGATTTTTCAATTTCCTTTTTGCGCATCCACGCCCTTTCTTTAGAACAGTCGCAGATATCCTTGACTGGTGTTTCCACCAGCTACAAACATCTGCGAGTTTCCTTAAGGTAGCTCAATGATGTGCAGGTTCATGAATTTTGAAGTGACTTTAAGCTTGATTTTTTTTTAAAGTTGATAGAATGAAGGATTGAAATGCAAGATAAGGATGGGATACTCACTTGTTGAAGGTGGAAAGTAGTGGAGTTTCTCCAAACTCTGCATTTTCTCGATTTTATATCCAAGGGTTTTTGTTGCTTTGGTAATTATTTGGGTGAAATGGTAAAAATGGAATGGTAAATGGGTAAATATATCATTTTTTATTAAAATTTGAAAAACCCACTTCCTAAAGTTTCCTGATTTTCTCCAAATTTTCAACTAATGATCAATTTTTGTAGCATTATTGTTGTTTTTGCAGGTCTTGGGACTTTTTCTCTGATACCTTTATCATTGATTGGTAGAGTCTTTTACAAGACTCTGGGCAGGTGATGTGTTTATAACTGACATTTAGGTTAGGGTGCATTTCACTCAAATTGTTGCATTATCAATTTCCATTACCATCTAAACCTAGTGTCAACCCCATCAATGAATGGTGAAACCTTTCTCTCTTCTTAAAACATCGTTCGGTTGATGGTAGAACCTACCTTCCTTGGGCGCTCTAGTATATAATCCTTTTGCATTTTGGCGCTCATGCTGCAATATTCTTCTTAGGTTCGAGAGTCCTAGTTAGTCCCACCATGAGTTTGCATTTGTACTTCATACTTCTTACTCTCTCTCGTTCTGGCCTTTTCCCATGGGACCCCTACCTTACATGTTGCTACTCAACAAAATTACGGAGTCCATAGTTAAGCTCTTTTTATAATCCTTAAAATTGAAAAGATTGTCGAGTGACATTTTTCCTTGTACACTCGTTAAATGTATCTGAAGGAATGTCTATCCAACACAAGTTTACCCCTTTTTCGAACTGGACAAGACTACTTGTGAAAAAGGAATACTCTATTATATGGGCTAGAAGAGTTCTCCTAAGTTGTGTTTTATACTTTTTCGAGCTCAGGGGACTAAATTTACAAAAAAGGCCAAGGGATTCCATAATTAAGCTCTTTTTAGACTCCTTAAAATTGAAAAGATAGTCGAGTGATCTTGTCTTTGTCACACTCGTTAAAAAGGTTTTGAAGAGGCTTCCTTTCGGTATAATTTTAACCCTTTTTTGGACCGATTGGACTATGTACAAAAAAAAGAATACTCCATCCCTACTGTGACCATAAAAGGTCTCCTTGGTATGATTTTATTCTTTTTTAGTCCTTGGAGACTAAAATTATGAAAAAGACCATTATGGGAATTTTACTTCCAAAATTTGAGTCGTATTTGCATATGCATATTTGACTACTCATGCTTTTAGGCCTAATGTCAGCTTCAACATGCTTTTGTTGAACCAATTTCCTATGCATTCCTATTATCTCCCAACCTTGCAATTTATGCCCTTGTGACTTGATACCTTATCCATGGAGTGAACATTCCCCAAGTGTCCTTATCCTGCACATGCTTTCCTTGAATCGAGCATATGTATGTTCCTTGTCCTCTAGAACTAGTTTTCTTGCCCACAACACTCACTTCCTCCACTACACAATAAGAATTTTTTTATTCTTTTTCAAGCTTATATAACATGAAAAAGAAAAAAAAAGAAAAAAAAAACCAAAAAGAATGGGAAAACATCTATCTCTTTGTTTGGCAGCAGTGTTGTTGCCCTTGAACAAAGCACAATCTTGAGTTAGTATCTCATCATTTTGGGTTTAGTATGGCTTTAGGAGATTTTTTATCACTTTGATTTTTTTCTCCCCTGGTAAGTTATTCTTCCAACTATATGGATCGTTTGTTGATGCCTCATGTGTCACAATTGTATCTCAGTTTATAGTCATGTTTCCCAATTCACATAATGTGTCCTGCTTATGTTCAAGGGAAAGTTTTCAACCTATGTCAACAATTTTGCAATTATCCTTTGACCTTTCAAGTCGACCTTCCCAAGTCAAGTATCATCATCACAAGTATTAGTCTCTTCGTCCAATCTCTTCCTAATATTTGGCCTTTTTCCACCCCTCATGTTGGATGATGGAGGATTCCTTAATTCCTTGCTTCCAATAGGTTCCCTCCCATCGACTTCGACACATGTTGCTCTAGGAGAGGGATCTAGAGATATATTTAGTACCTTGGGGCTTGCATTTATCAATGGCAGGTTCCCTCGCTATTGACAATGGGAATACATAAATGTCACTTGCTCGATAGTTTCTACTAGTTGTTCTACGCCAGCTCATTTGTTTACACTTGTTATATAGTACCATGGTACCTTGAATCCCATCATCATTATCGGTGGGTTTTCTCGTGTTTGTTAACAGTATACATCAATGATCGGTAATCAAACAATGTCTCATTGTGTTCAAGTTTGACTCATCTATTCACATAGTGTATACTTGTACCACGCCAAATCTTTGTGAATACTTTGGGTGAAGTACGAGTGCCACCTATTTTGTGCTCCTTGCTGACTCATATGGTGCCACCTCATAGACATTGGTACTTGCAGAGGATCAATTTTTTCATTCTCTTGGTTCCAAATATCCTTTGTTCTTGATCTTAAGACATAGCTCCATTGTGTATCTATTTTTGGCTATGACCTACTTTAACATGGATCCATTGTGTATTCTTCTTCGTCGGGCTTGCTAATTTATATTTATCACATGGATCCACTATGTATTGTTCATGGCCACAAACATTAGTCATAATTTGATATGTACCATGGATCCGCAATGTATTTGCATTGGCGGCCATGATTTATCATTTTTGAGCATGGGTATGCCTGACTTGGGAAACAAAAGTCTTACTTGATCTTTGCTGATAGTAATTGATTTTGATCAGTTGATCAGGAACCTCTATTGATACTTTGATGCATCCTCACCTCTCATAGTTTCATAATGTATTTTGGCCATCATTTTTCCCTTCTGACCTCACACATTAGGGGGCATCTGTTATAGAAAAAAATGCCACACCTATGCATTTGTGCCATGGCCTAACCATTTTCCCAATGCTCGCTAGAATTTTCCCTAAAATTCCTCTCAATAATCATCTAAGACACATTCTTTAAGAGCATATCCATGAGTTTCCCTAGTGAAACATGCGTACATCCATGCCTTTCCTCACTGCAACCCGCGAATGCCCTCATTTTTGGTGAAAAATAAAATAATCTCATGTTTTCGGGTTGGTTTTTTGGTTGGAATTGTTTCCCAATGACCCTTGACCATACACAACAAAATTCAACTCCCCATACCTCTTTGGGAATATATAAAACAAACATGGAGGGAAAATAAGAGGACAAGTCCATTGATGCAAAGTTATGATGCCAACATCTAGCAAGCCTCCTTTCCCTATAACTCTCTAAGAAACATCCCCTTAGTCTGGAAACTCCTTTTCCAGAGCTTCTTTCTCCTTTTATGTGAATATAGGGTGTCTCCTTATCCCTATCTGATTCATTGAGAGAAGTCAATTTCGGTTGAGTTGAGGCTTGAGGATTCCCGGAGGAACCTAGACAGTTGGCTTCAAGACGATGCCTAAGGCTGGACAAGGTCGTAACTTATCTTTTCGACTTGTTGATAATAAAAGAGCTTGTTTTTCACCATATTTTTCTTCAATGTAGATTTATCTCTACGCTTACTTTGAATATGACACATAACATGCACATGCTTTTGTTTGTATAACTACTTTCGTCATAGCCCTTGTATTATATCTATCTTGCATGTTGATTCCAATAGAAGATCATGAAATCTTCGACAGATAGGAGCGGGGATCGACATCAAACAAGAGAACAAGGTGCACCTTCTTTTCTCCTCTCTATCCTTACTTTCTTCTAATTAAAGTAGTTATTTTCTTTATTTTTTGTGTGCTTGTCACTGAGGGGAGACTATTGTCTCTTTCACTTGGTCTTTCTCTGTTGTAATTACGACTCACGATCGCAAGGTAAAAATCCCTTAATCACTCCTATCCCACGCCTATGGCTCGATGAGTATCATATGAGTCTCAAAATTGATTAAATTCCTTAGGAACTTGCTAGGTACTAGCTCTGGGAACTTATTTTCGTATGTGCTATCATGGTAAGAAAATTTTAGAGTTGGTATCAGACCTAACATATCCCCTTCCACAATGAATCCCTATGGAATCGGTGGCTCTACTAATGGATACTTTGCATCCTTCTGTAAATGGACATGTTCTGCTGACAGATTTCTTGAAAGGATATAATCCATGGGAAATATTTATGTTGAGGATGATTCCTCATGTGTCTCTTCTACTACTGATGGTGTTTCAGGTTGATCGTGTAGTTTCTTTGGTACTGGTGTTGATGCTCTTGTTGCTTTTGGTGGTACCATCTTTTTCTATGACTAGCGCTCTATAACTCTAATTTGAACTTCAGCTCTAAAACTTTGTCTCTGTATATTCGACTCTAAAACTTGGCTCTGTATGAAAAATATTATTGACAATAAACTTCCCTTGTTGGCCCTTTTCATGCTTTTATACCTCATCGCCAGTTTTTAATTTCCTTTCACGCCTAAACTTTCCATCTAATCCACTAATGGGTGTCAATCGTTACCTACTTTAATGGTCCATTACTTCTTTTTTTTCAAAGAATTCTCCATTCGATTCTGTAATCTGTCATGATCATTTGAATTTATTATTACGTGACACCACTACTTCATCATCATGGTAGATATTTACTGCATGTTCCATGATGGACTATCTTAATTTCTTTTAGTTGTCATATGTGCAATCCCATCTCTCTGTGCGATATCTTCCTTCTATGCTATATTGCTTCCTTTGTATGTGTGTCCTTCTGCCTTCATATTTTTCTTCTGTGACATTTTTCTGCTTTTCCTCTTTACCTGCTAACCTTAACTTCATATACTTCTCAGTTTTCAACTTCTTTCCTTAGCCCTTTTATTTCTTTTTCCTATTTTACTTGTTGTTTATTTATTTTTCTATATTTTCTTCCTATAGTACACTATGATATAAGTTAACTTGTTCATCTTCCCTAGTGCACGAAAGGATGACCATCCCTGCATAGTTTTATTCAAATCCCATTCACTAGTCCTTCCACGATCTGACCACATATGTCCCTAGCCAGTGCATCCTAAAATTTCTTGGGTGCTTTAAGAACTTACTTTCATAGATCAATACTAGATATCCTATCTGGAATTTCTTTTGCTTGATGTGTATACCATGCCATGCTTTTTCATGTTCCTTTTGTACTTGTTGATGGAATCCTGCAGTAAATCGATTTTCCTCTAATACTAGTAAATGTGATAGTCTTTATTCTATTGCACCATAATGCGTAAGGTATTCCATCACAACAATTTGTGAACTCGGTATAGGAAACTCCATGGGCGTTACTGCTTCTTGTCCATAAACTAATCTGAAAGGTGTCTGACCTATCAACTTCTTGCATGTAGTTCTATAGGCCCATAACACTACAGGGATTCTTAAGTCCCAATCATCTCGTCCTACATTGAAAACCTTGGTCAATGTGTTCTCTAGTATATTATTGAAGGCCTCCATAATTCCATTTTCTTGCAGGTGATATGAAGTTCCCTTTTGATGCTATATCTAGAACTCTTTTGTCAATGATGCAATTGTCTTGTTCAAAAATTTAGTCCCCTAATCATTCATCAATACTTTAGGACACCCAAACCTTGTAACTATGTTCTCAAACAAGAATCGTGTAGTTGTCTTTGTGCTTCAATATGTAAATAGTTCTGCCTCAATCCATCTTGTTAAGTAGTTTGTCGTGGTAATTATGTACCTGGATATTTTTCTCTTCACTGATGAATTAATTGGTCCGAAAAAAACCACTGCCCATTTGTCAAACGACTATAATGTGACATGCAAATTCAAAGGCATCTCATCCCTTCGCGACGACCTTCCTACTCTCCTTCCATGGCCCTTTTCCAAATATTTTGATCCTCTGAATCCATTGCCTCCCTGACAGTTCTAGGATCATCATCAGTAATAGACAAAGCAAAATTTGAACGGAAATCAGATGGACTATAACTTTTTGGTAGCCTTCTTTCACAATCCGATCTCCTCAATACTGGAGCATGAGGATCTTCTTCTTCCGATTCATGTTCTTCTGTAGAGTCCGATTCATCTTCCTTTAAATCAAACTCTATCTTCTCTGGTTCTTCCTTACTTGGTAGGACTTCCTGTTTAACAACATCCTTCATTTCTCTAAATACCACATCTCAGCTATACACTACCTTCTTAGTTTCTGGGTTCCAAAGATTATAACCTTTGAGACCATATTTATATCCAATAAAGATACACTTTTCAGCCTTCTTATCCATATTACTCTTGTTTTCCTTTGGAACATGAACATATGCATCGCAACCAAAAACCTTGAGATGTGTGAGAGAAGGTTCCTTACCAGTCCATACCTCTTGTGGAGTCTTGTTTTCCAACGCTGATGAGGGAAATCTGTTGACCTGGTAACATGCAGTACCCACTGCCTCTGCCCAAAATTCTTGCCCTAACCTGGCACCACTGAGCGTGCACCTTGGTTTTTCCATCAGCGTCATGTTCATCCTTTCTACAACTCCATTATGATGAGGTGTATATGGAGTAGTCTTCTGCCTTGCTATACCACACTTCTTACAGAATTCTTCAAATTCATTTCCGCAGAACTCTCCGCCATTATCTGTCCTCAACACCTTAATTCTTTTCTCTGTTTGATTCTCAACAAGAGACTTAAACTCTTTAAACCTGTCAAAGACTTCAGATTTCTTCCTGAGGAAATATAACCAAGTTTTCCTTGAGAAGTCATCTATAAATGAGACATAGTACACAGATTTTCCCCATGATGGGACCAACACAGGTCCAAAAACATCACTGTGAACTAGCTATAAAATTCCTTCTGCCCTCGTTGCACCGAAGGGGAATCTTACCCGATTATGCTTCCCATATAGACAATGTTCACAGAAATCAAAATCCAGAGAGCAGTTAGACATACCTTCAACCATACCTTTACCATGTAGTAGTCAAAGACCCTTCTCTCCGATATGCCCCAGTCTTTGATGCCACAACATAACCTTTTCTCCAGAGACTGTAGGAGTTATTTCATCTTCAACTTCAATATTAGGAACAATGGAGCTATTAAACCCATCATTAATAGTGCTTCCTAGCATCTTATACAGAGTTCCAAACCGAACTCCCCTCATCAACACCATTTCTCCTCGAACCATCCTGCAAGTTCCCTTTTCAAATATTTTCTTTACCCTTGCATCTTCCATTTTTCTTACAGAAATCAAATTTTTTGCCATACCTGGGATGTACAGAACACCATTCAATGTTCTAATCCTTCCATCTCTGATCCTCAACTTGACCCTTCCTCTTCCTATGATTCTGGTTGTCGAGTCATTACCTAAGAAAACATTACCTCCATCATACCTTTCATATTTGCAGAACCACTCCCTATGGGGAGTCATATGAAAGGATGCACCAGAGTCAATCAACCATGCCTCATGATCCACATGTGTACTTGAACAGGCCAAGTACACATCCCATCCTTCTTCCTTGGAGGTCTTTTCTTCTGTAGAAGAAGATTCTTCAGATCCCTTCTTTTTCTCAACTTTGGATCTACACTGCGTCTTGTAGTGCCCTTCTTTCCCACATCTCCAACATACCCTTACAAACTTTCCGAGAGATTTAGATCTACCATTAGACTTAGATCTCCCACTTGAGGAATTGAATTTGTTTCTTTCTTGGGAATGTCCTCTTGCAAATAATGTGTCTGTGTTATGTCCTTCCATATTCTTCCGTCTCATCTCCTCCGACAACAAAGATGAGACCACTTCCTCAAACTTCAAGGAAGTTGTATTACTTCCTATGGCCATAACCAGACTATCCCACAAGTCTGGTAAAGAACACAACAAACTGATACATTTATCTTCATTTGAAATTTTAATCTCAACAGATACTAATTGACTTACCACAGTATTGAACGCGTTCAAATGATCTACCACAAAGTCTTCATCTCTCATCCTGAGGTTATACAGCTTCTTTCTTAGGAATAGTTTATTTGCAAAGGACTTAGACTGATACAACTTCCCTAACTTTTCCCATAAATCCTTGGTTGTAGCTTCCTTTGACACATTTAGTAATACTGAATAGAAGAGACACGGTCGGATTGTGCTCTTTTCCTTCCAATCTAACTTTTTCCAGTCATCTGCAGAAGTTCCTGTAGGTGCAGTATCTGGATATACTACGATCCACTGATCTATGTACACCAACAGATCTTCCATCTTGAGCTTCCACAGCTCAAAACTTTTCCCATTAAACTTCTCGATCTCCATCTTCGAATTGCTTGCCATTTATTTTCACCTGAAAAGCAATACCGTAGATCTCCCACTGTAACATCTATTATCACAGTCCTGAGCCAAACCCTTGACCACAAAGGCATCCTCCTGAAGCCAATAAATCTCTGATACCAAATGTAAATTCTAACCTTGTACAATATGTACTACAAACAGATATTCAAAAAAGAACAAAAAAGATACAATGGAAAATACAAACATTACACAAATATTTTTCCCCTGGAAACCCAAAACGGGAAAACCAACATATTTTATATTCATTCATTGTGTTACAATGTTTACAATACAACATACATATAGGAGCCAGTGGCATCCAAAACCCTAATTCCTTAACCGAAAATAGAAAACCATCGGTAGAGAAACCATGTGCCGAAAAACCACCTAAATATAATGCGGTCCCGATGCCAATTTTTTTTTTTCGGGGGCGTTGGCCCCCAACACCCACGTGGGGGGATCCTTCCCCCTGCACCCCCCTAGGGGGCCCCTAATTCCCCCCCCTCTAACCCCCCTATGCACCCGACGCAGATGCTCAGACACTACTACTCGTGCAAAGAATATAACACATACCCAACAACTTGCATCTTCTTATCGGGAGCATTTTGTAGCAATTCATGTATTATCTGTTGGAGCTATCTTATGTTATTCCAGATCTTCATCCTTATTGTATCAGGTTCTTTCTCATTATATCAATAAAGGTCAGATCTATGTTGTTGGTTCNCAGACACTACTACTCGTGCAAAGAATATAACACATACCCAACAGCTTGCATCTTCTTATCGGGAGCATTTTGTAGCAATTCATGTATTATCTGTTGGAGCTATCTTATGTTATTCCAGATCTTCATCCTTATTGTATCAGGTTCTTTCTCATTATATCAATAAAGGTCAGATCTATGTTGTTGGTTCCATATCTTGTGTTATTGGTCCTATCTTGTATTAAATTGTTATCTCTTGAGATCTATGCTTGATAATTGAAATATAAACTCTAATACACAATTCAGAAGTAAACCTGCAAGCAAACACACATCTATCAGTTAAACAATGAGCAGTTAGTGTTCCAAGCGAAAAAATTAGCTTGGGAACATTACGCTAGGTGGTGCATTTAGGAGAGAGGGCACACATCCCTATGTTGGCACTCGACCTCACACTACACTCACACTCCACCTCACTTCTATTCACTCTCATTCCACTCCATTCCACCTCACATCACCTCACTCCATCTCCCCTTTAATCTATGCACCACTCCCTCATCACTAACGCATTCTCTCTTGTGAATTGTCACCCGAAATGTAATAAATAGAAGGCGACCCCTCTCCTTTTAGCTAGTTGGAGTTTGGGCGACCTTGCTATTCATTGTTGTAATCTTTTCTATATTGGAATAAAAAGACTTTGGAGGTCATCTATTGGTGTTTGGTGCTCATGTGTGGATGGATGTTGGACATATTTTGAGGTGATGTTGCTTTGATGTATTGCATGTATCTATTGCTTAATTTGGCTAATCATAGGGATATTGTTATCTTATTGGAGTGGATTCTTTAGTTTGTTTACTTTCTAATCCATTTGTTTATCTATATTTGAATGCTTTAATTGCATATCTTGTTTCTGTTTAAACTAATGTGCAATTGAGGTTTCTTTTGTAGGAAACACCAAGTTTATAGGTATTTGCAAGTGTTCTTTGTAGCATGCATGATCCATTTCTTGGAGAAGCAAATGAGTTCGTTTGCATCTAGTGTTTTCCCAAGAAGTTCGAAAAGAAGACATCCTCCCTCTTTGTAATGTCCCCACTTTGGGACATCATTATATTGTAGAGTGTAATGATGACCAGAGTAGCCAGATGGAGGTTATAGTGAGTACATGGGCTATTGAGGGGGTTTTTGGTGTCTGGCTTGCATCGCTCATCTTATTTCATCATTATGATCCATTCCACACAACTTGGCTTTGGTTTCGTTGCATTCCGACGATTTCCGTGATTTTGAGTTATTTTGGGCTATATGTTAATTAAATTCACTAAGGAGGTCATATTGGGCATAATACTTGGAGGAACCTCTTAGTGTAACGACTCATTGGAATCGGGAGGAATAACACTACAGGATAGGATGATGATAAGTGACTTTCAATGGCCAGGGAAGCCACAAAGAGGGATAAACTATTTTTTAAAGGTAAAATGGTTAATTAATTAATTAATAATTAAATAAAGTAAAAGTCACTTGGAGAGACAAGGTGAGCAGGGACGATAAAAGATAGACTAGGGCCTCTATTCTCTCATTATGTTGTTTATCATTTGATATCTGGCTTCTTTCTAGTGAGCCCATGCACTTGGGGGTTTTGATGGTTTTGACTTAACAAACCCTAGAGATCAACTCGGTGGTGAAATATCTTACCTATCTTGATCCAATATTGGTCACAGAGGTGAAATATTCCTCCCTCACCATTCTACGTTAGATATACTCATGTTTAGAGGGATTATACACCAACCATAGGTACAGAAAGAGAGAGGGCGCAACAAAGAGTGTTTCTAGCAAGGGGTCACACTTGTGGAGCTAGTGTAGTTCGATTTGGTCAAGGAGAAGGAGATTTGGAGGATTTGGCTATTGGTTTATCTTGGTAGAGGCCATAGCACCCTTCTTGGATCATCCGGGAGGTTTTTTGGTGGAGCATTGATTTATCTTGTGAGTGGGACAAATTCTCCTAGAGGAGGGGTGCAATCTTGGAGTGGATATACTCATAGGAAGGGCCCAAGCTTCATTCTTTAGCTAGGGATCTATTCTATATTGTTTCTATACCACAAATCTACTCTTCTAGAGTATTTTTCTTGTTATTGGTGCGAATGAGGAAGAGGGCCAAATTCTTGGGTCTCCAGTCATCCAGGAGGGCGTAAGCCAATTAGGGGATTGTTTATTTGGAGGGTCATACCTTCATCGTTCAGCCTAAGACTTCACCAGTGGTTTGGTCTTGGACCAATCTACACTTCCATGATCTTTAGAGTGTTTGGAGGCCTCTAGTAGCAGGGCCGAATTGTTGGGTGTATTCAACTTTCCAGCAAGGTGCAACTTATCCAGTTTGTAGTTTGGCACTTCAGAGGGCAGGGGTCTCATTTTGTTATTCATCTATAGTAGCCATGTGTCCTTTGGAGGCTTGTATATTCTATTCTTGATCTTACTTGAGGGTTATATTCATTTTTCTACTATCTCTTAGCTATATTGTACCAGATCTGCAGATCCATTGTATTAGGGTCTTATTCTATTATGAATAATATTAGATCTGAGGTATTTTTGGGTTATCTCTTGTATTGTTGATCTTGCATATTGTTGAGGTATGWTCCATTGCTATATCTATGTTGATTATTGMTACAAACAGACATTAAAACCATCAGTATAAACCCTAGTGCAACTCATGAGACTTAAAACTGCAAAGTGTTTGACAAAATGCCACAACTAGAAAACGTTTAAAAATCACATGAAAATCGGAATGTTCTTGGCATTYTGGCTTGGGAACATTACAGTGGTATCAGAGCATTGATCCTCCTAGCCAGTGGGGATTAAMACATGCAAAAATATAGTAGATATGGATGTTAAGGAATTTTCTAGAGAGACTGTATGTTGTGAGTGGGAATACTACGCCCTTAGTGAGTTATTTAGGGCTCAAGTAACACTCCAACAATTTATATCTATAAAACATCCCAGATGGAGAAAATATGAGGTCACTTGGTGGGTCAACATAGTAGAGGGAAACAGAGCCAAAGCAACTAGATGGAGGGAAGTACAGATTAACCCTACACCCATTAGGAGCAGGCAATGTTGCTACAGTTGTAAGGTGCCTTGGGAACTAGAAAATAGATGTAGGGGTAAAGGTAAGAAATACATTATTGAGGTGCACTATAACAATGAGGATGAGGGGATGCACAAGGATGCAACCATAGATTCATATTTAGAGCACTTCGAGGAGTCTAGTGACTCTTGTGCACTTGTGGAGGCCAGTGACTCTTGCGCACTTGGGGAGGATAGTGACCCTTGTGCATTGGATGGATAGTTGGATGGACAAGATGATAGCACCTGTGATTCAATAGTCATATCACATAGTGTTGATGACCTTACACTTCAACAGAGCGGTGACACTAGTGGATATTCACAGGGGTTATCACCTAGACCTGATGAGCTTCCTATGATTACCATGACACATTTGTCATCTTTTCAGACACCCATGATAGCCACGACACATGAGGATATCAGTGGCATTTCAGATATGATGGAGGAGTCATGTATGAGGGATGCACACCAGGGACATATGGATCCACATACCCAAGAGGAGAGACATGACGTGTAGACAATTGACCTTACACATATGTATCAGTATGAGGAGAGTGAGTCACTTCTTTTGGAGACTCCATTGTTTGATCAGGTTGGGGAGACTAACAGTTTCATGGGACACTTAATTCAGGGACGGGTCGATAGTGATGTGGATGCACTCCTTATTGGTTGGGATAACCATAGCACGTGTCTGGACACATCTGTATGGGATCCAGGTGCAGATCATAGTAGCAAGGTGAGTGCACAGGATGACACAACTTCTCATACAGGATACAATATGATTCAGAGGGAGCTAGTAGTTGGTGATGATGTGTAGTTGCATACAGGAGGACCCAGTAGCATAGTGGATAGGGGTAAATTCAGTTCTTTATCTATTGAAGAGTGTTGTTGAGGATTCCAGGGTTGACACTAGCAGTGAGGGGCATGAGGTGGCACCTCAGCAGAACTGTGATCAAGAGTTACGCTACTTGGTAGAACAATTGAGATTCAATGAGGACATGATCATGGAAGCCACAAGGTGCATTGATGACGCACATGCATTGGTGGTCGATTGTTGTTGGAGGGCACCGATGGCACATGATAGTTCATATGGAGGATTTTCCATGGATGAATTTCATACTCTCAGGGAGAGAGTGTCTGTGATGAGGACCGACTACCCGCAGTTGTTGATGGACAAGGACTACCTATTGGAGATTGGCGAGATGTATCACAGGGCCCTGAGGGAGCAGGAGTTGGAGGTGGATAGACTCACTCATGAGTTGGAAAGAACACGAGGATTCTTTAAAGGCACATAGACAACCCTTCAAGAATCAAAGTCCATATCATAGGATCTTCTTGAGGAGATTAGATAGAAATCCACTACATCTATCTTAGTAGACAATCAGATATATCCTTCAGTAACATTGCTAGAGGATGTTGTTGGTTTAGCAGAGGAGCACCAATTGATGGAGGATCATGAGGAGTACCCAGGATCAATGATGAGTATGGAGAGTCATGATCCAGAGGTGCAAGAGCTACCCTCCACAAGGATCTTTGAGACAATCGAGCACTCACATACACATGGGGACTCTAGAGCCATGGGTAGTTACGAGGACACTGTAGATTTTCTTAGGTCCTATGAGGCTGCCATCTAATATCTTTCCTTGACCTTAGTATGGCTCTAAGTTTCAAATATGTGGTTATCTTTTCTTGTTGTTTTTAGGACATGAAACAATCACCAAACTTTCTTCTCAATATTTGATGGTTAAGTGCCCTTTTGAGGTGCCCTTGCAAGTGTTTTCTTTACCCAATGTTAGCACATGCAATATACATCAAAACACATAAATCTACCCCTAGATATTTAACTTTAAAATGTTGATCTACACTTCCAAACATGCATAAAATTGACACATAGATTTTTGGTCAACATGACCCTGGAAAACCCCCCCCCCATGGGGAAAACCAGTTTGGAGAAGATATATATAGAAGGCCTCAAAGAAAAATGTATAACACATGAAACATATACAAGTGAACCTAGTACAATAGCAATCACTCTCGAATGCCTTGGAGTTCCTTGAAGACCTCCCCAGAAGCCTTGTGAATTAAGGCACTCCTTGCCTTGGTGAGCCTTCCTTCCTCTTGCTTGCTTTGTCTTTATCCTGATGCCTTTGTCTTTGAGCCTTTTCCTTTACCACTGATATGCCATGATATTGCCTTTACCCACTTGAATTTTGAGTTACCCTTGCTCTCTCCCTTGAAGTTTATTCCCTCCTCTAAGATATGGTGTGCACATAGCTTTGGTGTGCCTTCTTCTCTAGCAAATATCCTCCTCTCTTGGTGTGCCCTTAGTTCTCCACTAAGGTTCTCCTCCTACAAGTGCCCCCTCTCCTAAAAAAATCTATCATGCCAGTGAAGTGCGCCTCTCCTCAAGGAATGTGCCTCTCCTCCTCCAAGTGCACCCTAGACCATAGAATGTGCCCAAGCTCTAGTGTATGCCTCCTCCTCCATGGAAGCACCTCATCCAAGTTGATGCTCCTTCTCCTCACTCAATGGGAAAACTCTCCAACAAGTTCGCCTTCCTATCCTCAAGAAATGCGCCCTAACTCTCCTCCTCTTCTCCTCTTCTCACAAGTGAAGAATGAATCTCATAAATGCACTATACCCTCCTTTAGCCTCCTTTGGCCAAACCCTAAAAGATCAATGGCCTAGATCCAATCTAGCCAAGTCTAATCAATGGGTGAGATCTAATCCAAAAAT
>SNQJ01S0006973.1:189968-208503 GCA_010110895.2 Picea sitchensis | reverse complement strand
GTAGTTAGAGCTTCCCTCGAGTGCATACTCCAACCTCAAGCCATTGAAAGACATTTCGATCTTGAATCAAGTGTCGCACCAAGAAAATCTTGCAAATTTGAATGTTATCCGACCCAAAACTCAACCCCTTCACTTTCCTCTTGCCCTGGGAGGTTCGCACCACACCTGAGAGCAACCTAAGAGAAGTTTGCACCCTGCCTGTGTATAGCCTTCGAACTTGCCTATCAAGTTCGCACCCTGCTCCACTGTAGCTTGCGAGAATGCCCTGGAAGTTTTCACCCTACTCCACTGTTAGGGTGAGGGAAGTTCACACCCTGCTAGTGTATTTGCCTGTGAAAATGCCTATGAAGTTCGCACCCTGCCTTTGTCTAGGGTGCGAGAATTAATGTTCTTGAAAACACCGAAATTTTTCAGTACTAGAGTTCGCACCCAGCTAGAGACGGGACCTGCGAGAATGCAATTATGTTCGCATGTCACTTTCGTAGCTCCGTGGCCTCCGTGGCTCTGATACCATGTAGAAATTTTGATACAAATTAATGTATTCCTGCAATTCTCTTGATCTAACAATTTCCGCCACTTGTTAAATACATAATCGCTTCTACTATTATTATTGCAGAAGCAATTAAACCACGATCACAACCACAATGCACAAAGTGAAATATCAATAACACACCACAAAAGTTTTACCGGGAAAGCGTAAAGCTAAAAACCCCACTATCATATATTATGTATATCATGAATCATGAAACAATCTCATACAAAACTCTAATCCAAGAGCTCTCAGTACAATACAATTGGCTCACACTGTCATGCACAAATTAGCAAATACATGCGCCAATTCCTATGTCCAGACAGCCTGCCTCCTCTGCACAATCTCTGCAATCCGAATTCTCACAATGAATCGAATGAATACAATTGCCTCATTTTCACATGCTCATAAGCATATTCACTGCATGTGTGAACAAATCACAAATGATACCCAAACTGCCCCTTTCACCTATTATCTCAACTGGATCTCCATTGGAACTGGCATGCATGTAGTTAACCGTGGCGAATCTTCAGTTGCATGTGAGTTCACTATTAACTGAACTCTCACTAGTGCATGTTTAGTTACAACTAGTACAACTGATATTAACTCACTTAACTACACTTATAATTCTGTTACAATTCCAAATCACTCAGTTATGAATGAGATAATAGATTAATATTTATTGTCTAATTTAATTAAGGGAAAAGTAAATTAGACACATGTTTCTTGTTGACTTTTCAACAGTTACAATGTTTACAATACAAAATACATATAGGAGCCAGCGGCATCCAAAACCCTAACCCAATGACCTGGATTAGTCCAAAACCTTAATTCCTTAATCGGAAATAGAAAACCATCGGCAAAGAAACCATGTGCCGAAAAACCACCTAAATATAATGTGGTTCCGAAAATGCGGTCCCGATGAAAAAAAAAAATTCCCCTCTAACCCCCCTGCACGCTCGACACAAAAGCTCAGGCACTACTACTCGTGCAAATAATATAACAAATACCCAACAATTTTACAGCCCCTGTAAATATTCCATATATATACAAGCCTCTTATCTTACCCCCTATACTCCATGATTTCCCTTTCAATTACTACAAATATCTTCCCAGGTTTGATGGAGAATATGGTAACATCATTGCTGAGAAACACATTGAGGGTTTTGAGAATTTTATTGATCTGTTTGAGGTGGAAGATGATGATGTCTGCATCAAACTTTTTTTTCTATATTTGCAAGATAGAGCTAAGGAATGGTTCAAAAGTTTGTCAGCTGCAAGCATATCCAATTTTCATCATTTTGTAGAAGTATTATTTGGTAAATGGGAGATCAAGAGAAATATGTTTCTCATTTTAGAAGAATATGATCATTTGAAAAGATAGCCAGGAGAGACAGTGCAACACTTTTCAGCGAGAATCAATCAAGTTTAGAATTCCATGCCTGCGGATATAAAACCTCCTCTTGGTTTAGCTCTCTTACACTACCCAGATGCCTTTGATTCAGAGATGGAATTTTAGTTGAGAGAAAGGAACACGATAACACTCAAAGAAATGCATGATAGTGCAATAGATGTAGAAGCCAATTTGTTGATCAAGAGGTCAATGTTGAAGGCTGAAGAAAGGAAGAACATGGAAAAGAAGCATCTGACATCTTGAAAAGTGAAACTAGACATTCTAGCAAGCACAATGAAAGAGATGATGTAGAATGTTATCTTAAGAGAAGAACTTTTTGTTCAAGGGCATTATGTTACATTGGTTACAAAGAAAGAAAGGGTCAGTGTTCCAAAACACTTTGCAGCTCACACTTGGTATCATGGATTTGGAAATGATTATTTCATGTATTCAATTCACAACACAGTCAAAGATGAAACTCCAACTCAGCTTGTGAAGAGAAATTAGTTGATATGATGTGTATGTTTGATGACATTTGTTTCATGGATGATCTACCCAAGTATGATAAATATGATGAGAATTACAAGAAGGTGAATTCTTCAAAACCATCAACAACATATTGTTGGGAGGAAAAAGATCAGTTGCAACTCAAATATGCCTGTGCATGTCAATTATGACAACAAGGTGCAAAATGCAGAAAATCTCAGAGTAAGTGGAAAGGCTTTACCCTTATGTTTCTCTTCCTTTTAATTTCAGAGAAAAAAATATAAGCAAGTTGTCAATAATAGGGATGGAGAATGTTCTGATAAAACTGTTGAGGATGTCATTGATGATATGGAAGTTGTCCTTTCTCCAAAATTGCATCCCCCGAGTTGCATTGATTTTCAAACAAAAGATGAATTAATGCAGTATAACTCTATAACATTAACCTTTAATTCATTCAATTTTTGAAGAAGACTCTTGAGCAGGTGCTAAAGGATAAACACACAGAAAAGAAGGAATTTGCATAGGAACCAATGCAACAGTCATCTCAGTTTCTATAGGATCCAATAGCTAATGTGTTGGATAACTTGTGTTGTCAAAGTCATGGTTCATTTGTCAGTTATGGGTTCAAAAGAAGTTATGATCTATACATGATTAGGCAATCAATTTCTTTTCCTAGTTCAACAGGAGTTTCAGTACAAAGATATTATGAAAATTTGCATTTAAATCAGAAATTGTATGATGATACATAAAGCATATGTGAAATTTCCAATCATAACCTTAAATTGTCTGAATTTGAATATCAAGGAAGAGGGCATGTTTATCATGATCCCATAGATATCTATATGGAGGAGTTTTTCACTTCAGAATTCCAATCGATTTCTAGTGCCTCTTTTGTTTTTTATGGTTCCAAAGCTCTTTGCTTTGAAGATCAAATTGTCAATTAGTTTCTAGTGCCCTTATAAGCTCTAGTTTTGAGTTTTGTTAAAAACATGGGAAGAGAAGAGTTATTGGATCAACTATTGGATTGGCTTCATTGACATTTTTCCATTACCTAATTAAACAAAATTTAAAAAGGTTAGAATAGGATTGTATATAAATAATCTTACTGGGTAAGCATATTTTCAACGGGTCATATTTTCAATGTGCAAATAATCTTGTTGGGAAAGCACCTTTTTCATTACATTTTAGTTTCACTTTTAGAGTTTCATTTTCAGATTGGAGAAATTACAGTTTTGATTTTCATTTTGAAAGTAGGTTGAGTTCAGTTGAAGAAGGTCACATTTTGAAGTTCACAGGTCAAATCAGATTACATTTTTGGGATCAACCCAATAAACAAAGCTACTTAGTCTACGGTGTACTTGGCACCTCACAAGGAGAGCACCATCCCCAAGTGGAGCCACTGTTATAACCCTACATTTCATAGGATCAGATGGTGATTGAGATTTCTCCCTTTAGTGATTCCACGAGGAAAATGATATTCCATCCTGTAAATAATTTCCCAAAGGAAAAAGGGGAAAGAAAACATCAGGTGGTTCATCACAGTCGAAATATCCCTTGATTGGTTAGATTGGGTTAAATTTGGCATATAAATGTGAAATTATGGTGTGAAAATGAGAAAATTAACCCTAGCGCTACCCACAACATGATTTTATCCTAAGTTCTATCGTGCATATGAATTTTTGTCATTATGCGACTAAAGGGTGCACATTTTCCAGCGACGGATCCAACAATGTTCAGATCAATGGTCGATAGTGCTTTTCGGACCTCCCCGACCTTTCTTCTTTTAATGGTGGGGGGGGGGGGGGGGGGGGGGTCTGGGAAAAGTGGTTTTCCCAACGCAGACCCCGTACAACATGTCAACCTCACATCTTACCGGACCTCCCCCCGCTCAATTCCACTTACCACCTACCCCCCTCTGGGAACCCACCTAACTGCCACCTGATACCGCCACTCTCCCCACTTACACTTATCCTCCACTCATGCTCTTGTTCAGCCTTACACTCATGCTCCCTGTCACCTCTATGAATTTATTGTCCCTCCCACCTTTCAACACATGTTTCCCTCTCCTATTACATGTCACCTCCACTCCATACTTCATTCCACTCTCCAGTTTGCCACATCACCTCTCTGACTTCTCCCCCTACACATCACCTTCACATCCACATTCTCCTCTCACTACCTACCACTTGTCCCCTCATTCTCTACATGCCATTTTCCGCCTATTACTATCGCTTACACTCCTTCATATACTCATCCCATCTCCACTAGACACTTGCCCCCATGTCATCCTATACATAACCACCATCCCCCTCTCGAAACCAGTTTTAAGCAATCTTCTTCCGAGACGGATTCCGGAAAAAAAAGAGCTCATTTTGCAAACCTGAAAGAGGTTTTTCTTCAAAATGGGATGAAATACAATAATCTCTCTCATATTTTGCACAGGTGGCATGGATTAGGAGAATCAAGGGAATATTTGATCCTTATTTTTCAAGATTCAAGATTTTCCTGTTTGACACATAGTTTTCAAACGTGGATCCCGGTCAGATGGAGATGAATTTTAGAAAACTAAGAGAGGATTTTCCTCAAAACAAGATGATATACAAAAAAATCCCCCAGATTTTACACAACTATCATAGGTTGAAATACTCAAAGAGATAACTAGACCTTATTTTTTAGAATTTCAGGAGGCAAAGAGTCAAAAGGACAGATGGAAAAGAGCAGAAATCAAAGGCACAAATCACCCATAGATCCCATAAAAATAGTACTAGATCTCTAAATGAATCTCAACAAACCTCTATGATTTTAATAGTTAGTTTATATTTTTCTTAAAATAAATCCTTCTCATTTATTACAGAATCTTTGTAAATAAATTTATAAATACTTCACATTTTGAAGTATGAGGGGTTGATCAGTTAGGACCTGTTACAAGGATGAAAGTAATTTTGTAAAGAAGCTCACAGAGCCTCCATGGATGAGATTTCCAGTAATACAGTGTGACCATTGCATGATTCTTGTGGCCAATCCCATTGGTGAAGTTTATTTTCTTTGCCAATTTGTTCTTTATGTTATCAAAATTGTTTTCTACATTCTGAATTATTTTAAGGAGACAAAAGGACAAAATTGGTTTAAATGTACCCTCTGTCACTTGCTTGGAATAATTTCTATGTTTTTCCACTAAATATTAAACTCAGAATTCTCAGTTTCTCTATGTTTAATTGGATTTATTAATCTGTTCCATCTTTCCCATGCATTAAATCTTGAAGATCCAGTGGATTTTCCTACCTTGCCCTGCCATATTAGCCTGTTATGACCTGGTTTTGATCCATTCCGAGCTGTGACTCCATTTCCCAATGGATTTTCCCTTGTTGTTCCAACCCAACAATTCAAAACAGACAAGCAACTCTGTACTCTTATAACTAGCCTAAAATTCCCAACAAACAAACATAAATCATACATAGAGATCCCTCTTTGAGTCTTGGAGGGCTAGATCCTTGACTCCAAAGTGGTTTTGTAGTTACCTTTTCCCATTTCTTCTTCATCCTGAGAAATTACAGAGTGCTAACATGAGGCATGAAAGAGAAGCTTGATAAGTTGTCTTGTTGCCTTGGGGAACTGTTGGATTTTCCTAGATAATATTTCTGGGATGTTGAGTCATCTTATAACACTATAGGCAAGAATAATTTATTGTTGATTGTTGTCATATGGAAAGAGGGACATAGTTATAATTATGTCTGTTAAATTGTCCATGTGGATAACATGTGAATGACTACAAGCTCCCAAATAGGAGGGAAACTCAGTGTTGAGTATCTCTATGGAACTTGTCTTGATAATGGCAGTAAGATCCCTGGGAGAAGGAACTAGAAATTTGATATGTCCATGTGCATGTTGATGTGTTGGTTTTGTCACATGGGTGAGCAAAAACCACAACACTTACTTGCCTAGTTAAGTCAGCTAACAAGACATAGGTTTGTGAGTTGATTAGATAACCAAATACACATGAAACAAGGAAATAAAAATAAAAACAAAAGGAAATAGATGTTAGATAAGCTTGCAAGAACTAGAGCCATGAAAAACAAAAATGAAAATCATATAGCTACCAATGGATCAATATATTGATAGGATAACATCGTAGAGAAAGGGAGGGACTTATGAATCCCCTCTTCCTCCTTGGGAAGGCTATTGAGTTCCCTAGTAGAGAGCTCTTCTCTTCAGACAATGGCAAGTGACAATGGTGAAGAAATACAATGTCAATCCTTTCAAGAGGTGAGTGGAATGGCCCTTGCTATAGTGCTTGAATGATTCAAAGAGAAAATAGGATTCTCCAAGAAGAATTCTTGCATCATAACAATACCTTGAAGTTCTTCTTTTTCTAGCACACCCATGGCACATATTTATAGTGTCCATTCATGGAAAGATACAGTTGGTTCATAGTGTGAACAAGGGGCCTTCTAGGGCACTTCCTAGCCCTTGACCAACCTCCAAGCTATATTTCGCTCAGATACGAGTGTCAAATCATGTTGGGGGTCGCACTGGAAGTGGTTGATAGGCCGTCAAGATTCATAAATGCCTCATTCATGAGAAGTGTGTGGATTTTCTCGTAGACAGTCATGCATCTTGCGCATTCTACACACAGTGTATGCTTAGGGTCGTGTTAGCCTACACATTCTACGCACAGTACGCGCACTTCCTTTGATGAATTTGTGCACCTTAATTTTTGAACCAAGTGTATATTTTATTCCTTTTTGACGGATTTTGATGTTGTAGGTGTACTAATTGTTGTTGGCATTGATGTCTTTCTTCAACCATTGTGTGAAATGTTGTGGATGATTTTTCAGTGATAACAGATGACCCTTGATGTGTGAGGTTAGGAGCATACGTATAGTTGAAATACATCAATGTTTCTTTTGTTGAGAGTGTCATTGTAAGGAAGAGTGAATATAGGAATTGAAAGAGCGATTTGTCGGAGGGAGAGGGAAAACTATGGGAACCGAACCTTTCTCTAGGAAGAAAAATTAAAATATGTATACAAACGAGGTGGGCATGACCCATGCTCGTTTCATGAAACCAAAATGTGGGACTGTAACTGAATATGTATGATGGTGTAGATAACTGCARCACCCTCGGGGGTGATTGATAATGATAGATAATATTTTTGAATGGTGAACTTGCTCTGAAGCGAGTAAAGGACAACAGTAAGAGGTGTTGATGACTCATAGGCATTGGTGGCCTAGAAAATTAAGAGGTCTTCGACTGGTATGGAAAGATGCAACGGTCGTGTAGTAAGACCCAACTTAACATGAGAGTTTGTTGAAGTCAAATGTTATAGGGGTCAACAAAATTAGAAAGTAATGATGACTCTCTCTGTGACATCCGAGACTCCTCATTGAAAAGATAATGAGAGTCAAGATACTTCCACCCTTCTGGAAACTTTGTTGATGTCGATAGGAAGGGATACGCGACGTCAAGAAGCAAAGAGCTTCTTGAAATCCACTGAGTAGTGGGTGATATCAGGTATTGATGGGTAACATGGATGAATTCAAGACACTATGGGATTCAAGACTTCCCTTGGTTGGGGTGCTGAGGGATGATTGGAATCAATCGTAAAACTGGATCTAGCGTCAGAGGGTGACTAGATATGGGGTTAAACTGTGTCGGAGGCTAACAAAGTGGGAAAACTCAGAGATAGTGAGCACATGGATTTGGGATACTCGGGGTTTGTTAACGATGTCGATATGAAAAAAGGGTGGATGCCCCAACCAAGGGAAACATGGGTTTGTTTGCTAGGTAAAAGAAGGACATCGGGGATGACAACTAAAAAATATATGTATATGCTGGAAAGAAGGGCCCTATACAATTAACAAAGAAATAAAGAATAATTTGGGTTGAGTATACAAATACAGAAACGGGTGCCCCAGTGAAATATTTCTTAGCCTATTTAGAGCACAATTTTATGAAAGAGAACTGGTGGAGGGTGGGGGCCCCATGGGTGGGTTTCTGTATTAGGTAAGTGGATGGATAACAATCTGCAGATGGGAAAACTGATGGTGGATGAGAAGAAGGGCTAATGAAACTACGGGGGTGCAGTAAATAGAACCAAGTGTAAGATGATATGATCCAGAGAGTCCATTGCGAAGGTTAGCAATATGATAATAAGAAGTATGGGGTTCATTCTCGTAACTGCAAAATACTATCAAGACTCCCAATCCTAGGGGGTGAAATCAACATGACTGTCAAGTTTCCAAGGGGAACTATGGGACAACTCATGTGGGGGAGAGTACTATCGGTTGACAGTACCAAAATGTGGCAGAGGTAAATATACTACAGAGCCAAATGTAGGGACCCTAAAGGTAAATTTCAGAGGGTGTGACTAGGATATGCAATTGTTTAGAGAGGGAGTAACTACATGCCAATGTCGTACATATACCTGAAGGGGATGTAATCTTACTAAACAAGTACCTACACACATATAAAACCAAATACCTGACGTGAACAATATTTTATGATAAAGAACATGTAACAACTATTTGATAAAATTGAAAGTGAGCATGCCTACCTGAACGTGGCATTAGAAAAATGTTCCTTTGGGGAAAAGTGTAGATGATAACCCAGGGAATGTGAATGTGTAGATGGTTGGATCAGGATCTCTTGGATGAGAACGGATCGGAAAACAGAGGCTCTGGGCTCTTGTAACATAATGTGGAATTTGGGAAAAAGGGCATATATATGGATGGTGGACCCACAATGCCACCTCATTTGTGCCTGACACTATTGTTGATCTAGTGAGAGAGTTGTGAGGCTACCGATCCGGGAGTTGCGAGAGACAGGTTAGTGACCTTATCGTCCTGCATTTTTTGAAATGGATGGATGTTAGGTAGGGGTTGTACGGAGGGACGTATATGGGTTTTAAAGGGTAGGGGCCCACTAGTGCATGGGAAAAGGGGGAATACCTGCGCATGTTTGTGTTGGTACTACTGATTTTCCTGCACATTATGTGCGAGTTTTTTCCAAACAGGTGCGCATGCATGAATGCGCAGCTATGTTGAGAAACCTCACACATAATGTGCGGTTGTGTAGCTAACAACCATACATATGGGCACATGGGTGGAGTAGACAAGCGTGCATTGAATGTGTGCCTGTATGAAGGATGATTGCACACCCATGCATGATGGTGGGTGTGACAGCTGCGCATTAGTATGCAAATGTATGAAGAAAAGTCTTGCACAGATGCACAATTGTATGGGGGAAAGCTGCGCACTATGGGAAGGTTAAGGGGTGTATGATTTTTTTATTTTTATAAATTTTGATGGATGATGTGGCTAATCAGTTGTTTCTGGGTGAATGCAGATGATCAAAAGAGTCTTGAGTATGATTTCGATCCACTGGTGAGAGTGGGACTAGGACCGATTGAGAGAGGTTGTGAGGGAGCAGCCTGGAGTACGTAGACACTTGGCAGCCTGCGGGTTGCTAAATTTTTTCGACTGTCCTTTGATATGGTCGCAGCTTTTTTTACTCTAGTTTTTTATTCAAATGTGGAGTATTGATCTGCAATGATTTATGGTGTGGGGGAACCAGCTGGCATTCTCTACGACAAAGGACATCTAATTTTTGACAGGACTCCCATTATGGGGGAGGGTTTTGGACGTGGATGCTCATCTACGAGTGGAGGACAGGGTAGAGACCATCGCGACATGACATTGCTCCAGGCTGAACCCTGTGTCAAGTTCGGTCATGTGGATTGAGGCTTTGGATGACTTGTTGACCGAGTGCATTGTTTCCATGGTGGTGAGGATCTATGGATCCTTGGGTACTCAGCGTATTACCGGTGGTCAGCTGAGAATGGTGGAGGAGGTCTTGGATGGAGACCTATTTGCATGGGGTGTGTTGATGCACACTCGGATGGTGTCCCAACTGAACCGGTGTTAGCATGCCGATTCCGGTGATTTTGCATTCGGGTCAGTTTTGGTGGCCTAGTTTTTGGAGAGGGTTCCTTTATTGCACCCTCATATCCTATTGGCACCAGCATCACGACGAGAGTTGTGATTGATGCGGTGGGCGCATGTATTGGCTCGACATGAGGGAGGGGAGGGTGGCCATTATTTTACGGCCACAATTGCTCGAGTGTGGTGGCATATGCCACATGTGACTCTATGATATCCATATGTTGGTATGGAATATAGACAGGACCCCGACATGGTACTACCTCCTGGGGAGGACTGGTACCATAGAGGTATGTGTTTTATCTATATTAGTGATTTTGGTAGATAACATTGATCTGACATGTATATGGATGCTGACACTATATCTATTTTGTTTTGCAGATGTTAGACCCCGGGGGTGAGAGGGAGAGGTTGTCCAGGATATTCCTCGATGGGAGCCAACTCGACAAGATCCCGCAGAGTCGAGGGTTGGGAAGAGGCACCGATGGAATGATGTCAATGCGGGGTCGTCCATATAGCCCCAGGAGATGTTGCAATCGTATTAGAGGATATGCGTCGATGGTTTGTGTGGGTCCTTCAGGGTGTTCCTAAGGGTGTATGGGCCTACATCCAAGATGACAAGGTCCTGGACCAGTGTGTGGGAGTACCGACAGAGTGGAAAACATTGATCCACAGAGAAACGGTGGTAGGGGCAGCTATGACTGGACAATTTCCTCTGGGAGTTGGAGGGCCCCCAGTTTTTGGGGCACCTTTGACTAACAGGGGACTTGGGGGGGAGCTCTAGGGGCACCATGAGTGTTGAGCTGAGATGTATGGGTTTTGGGGCCCGATTTTGTATAGGGTATTTGATACCCAGTTTTGTACTCATAGGGATGATGGGACTCATGAGCCTATGGGAAATTGTAAATATATTTTTTGTAAAACATTTATGACCTTTATGATATATATGGTGGATATATTGGTGATCATGCGTGTCTTTTTGTTTTATGTTTATGATGTATGATGTCTATTTTTATCTTTTGACAATTGTATCATGCTATCTATATGATGTTTTTAATGTTATAAATGCCAATATAATACTAGGTTAGCCATGTGATCTGCTACTTGATTGAGGTTTCTTGGAATATGTGTAAATGTGATGGAATCAAAGTTTCAAGATAGGAGTCTAACTTGTAGGTATTTGCAGGAGAGGTAAGGATCATGAACATAGTACACGTTGTTGAGTTGCAGGACGACAAGCTGGGAATCTAATAAAACAAAGTGATGAATGTGGCGATGACTAGCCTTGACGAGGAGACCAATGACGATGTCATATTCGGCTTGGTTGTTGGTGGCCAGGCCTAAGCATATTCCATTGGAATGGAGTAGTATATGTGAGGGGGTATAGAGGGCTCAAGCAACCGAAGTGAGATTCTGGGTCCAGTGGCTGGCACTGTCAGTGTAATCGATGTGGTAGGTTGATGGATGATGCATATGTCAATAACACGGGTGATAGATTAGACATGAGGAGTGGTGGCAATAAAGAAGACTAAAAATGCTACAAATGTGTACAATGAGAAACCTAAGGTAGGGGGGCCTTGCTTAGGCATAAAACTTCTTCAAGTAAAACCCGTTGATGAATTCCTTGAGAAGGAAGCCTTTTGGAGAGGCCAAGATGTAGGCGCCCTTAGTGAGGCACTTTTGGATGATGAAGGGGTTGTGCCATAATGACTCAAATTTCCCATGGCTGAGAGTGTCATGGGTGATATCATAGGCTAAAACGAGATCACCTTCGTTGAATGAGTGAATTTTGACATGGCGGTCGAAGGTGGCTTTGGATTGTTTTTTAGCTGCTTCATTGTGTTGTAATGAAGATCGACGGTCTTCATCAAGTGATTCTAAGTTCAGAAGGTGCTGCTCCATTGGAGCAGTGTCATGTAAGAGATCTATGGCAGTGCGTAATGTGTGGATTTTTCACTCGATAGGGAGGGTGGCTTTGATCCCATGGACGAGGTGGAATGGTGTAAAATCGGTGGTTGTTTTGACTATCGTGTGATAAGACCATAAAGCGGAAAACAATATATGATGCCAGTTGGTATTATGTTTGTTGACGGTGCATTGTAGCATGGTTTTAAGGAATTTATTGACAACCTCAACCTATCTTTTGGATTGAGGGTAGTATGGGGAGGTAAACTCATGGGTGAAGCCTAGTTTTGAGGAGAGTTCAACAAAGATCTCATTCTCAAAAAAATTACCATGATCATAAACTAACTATTGGGGGACTCCGAACCGAGTAATGACATGGTTGAAGAAAAAATGTGTTGTTGTGTTAGCAGTGTTATTAAATTTGGGCATGGCTTCGGCCCATTTGGTAAATTAATCCACTGCCAGGACAATGTACTTGTGTCCATTATTGGATGGAGGATGGAAAGTCATGAAATCTATGCCCCATTTACAAAAGGGGTCGACTATGATGATCGGGTGTAGAAGAGTTGGGGGAGCTCATGCTTTGTTTGCATAAAACTAGAATTTATCGCATCAATTGACATCATGGATGCAATCATAAAACAAAGTGGGCTAGAAGTATCCTGCTCGGATGATTTTTTGGGCGGTGGACATACCCGAGAGTTGACCACTACAAGCGTCGTTGTGAAAATAATTCAAGACTTAGTCAACTTCATCAATGGTAAGACATCGCCAAAGGATGGTATCAACCCCTCATCGGTAAAGAATGTCCCTGATGACAAGGTATCAGGGAGCCTGATGGAGAATGCGCTGATGGTCATCGCAAGAGAGGCGAGACCCAAACTTCTGTGTACAAAGGTAGATGAGGAGGTCATCGTACTAGGGGTCATATGAGGAGATGAAGAAGAGTTGTTCATCGGGGAAATCCTCATTGATGGGAGAAGCTTTGTTGCCTAAGGGAAAATCCGTAATGAGTTCGGCTAGGACAAGAGGTTTATTTCTTTTGGGAGTAGAGAACTCTAGATTGTATTCCTGGAGGATAACGATCCATCGGGAAAATTGTTGTTGATCTGTCATCGACTAAGAAAGTACTCATGGGGTTGGAATCTACTACGACCTTGGTAGTTCAAAGCATAATGTAATTTCGTAGTTTTTGGACTGCGAGGACAACTACTAACATGATTTTTTCATCATGATTATACTTCAAGGGTGGTCCTGAAAGGTTTTTACTAATGTAGTAAGTCACATGTTCACGCCCATAATCCCCTAATTGGATGAGGAATCCTGTTATTGAAACAACAGAGGTTGATAAGTAGTGGATGTAATCATGATCATAGTCTAGGGGAGTAATCAAAGGGGCATTGGATAGTGCGGATTTTAAATAATCAAAATTTGTTTGAGTGTGTTCATCCCATCGAAATGGGATATCATGACGCATGAAGTGGAGCAAACCATGTGCTTGAGTGGCGTAGTCTGGGAAAAAGAAACGTAAAAATTTGGCTTTGATTGCAAGCTCTGCAGTTGGCGTAAAGTCCTAGGTGGTGGAATTTTTGTGATAGCTTGGACCTTGAGGGGGTCCACAGTTATGTCATTTTGGGAGAAAATGAACCCAAGGAGGCACCCAGAAGTGACACAAAAGGCACACTTGAGAGGGTTCAAGCGGATATTATATTGGCGACATCGCTGGAAAATGATGCGTAAGTCGTCTAAATGTTGGGTTCGCATTTTGGATCGAGCAGTGAGGTCATCCAAGTAAGCGAGATTGATGTGATAAAGATCATGAAATACGTAGGTCATGGCCTGTTGGGAAGTAGCACTGGAAATTTTGAGTTCAAAGGGCATGATGTGATAAGCAAAGGTACCCCAAGGGGTTGTAAAAGCGGTTTTGTACTGATCTGTTGGGTGGATCTGAATTTGATTGTATCCAGAAAAACCATCCATAAAGGATAGTGCCTTATGGCTGGCACAATCATCGATTATTTGGTCGATGAAAGGGGTTGGGAATTTTTCTTTGGGAAAAGTGTGGTTGAGGTTGCGAAAGCCTGTGTAGACACGAATAGTTCCCTATTTTTTGTTAATGGAAACAGGGTTGGAGACCCAAGAAGTGTACGCAATGGGGTAAATGAACCCAACTGTGCGTAACTTGTCAATTTCGGCTTTGATAGCCGCAACTTTGGATGGGTGTAGGGGGCATTGATTTTGATGAACATGGGAAATATCCGGCCATGTGTCGATTCAATACATGTCTATAGAAGGATCAAATCCAGACATCTCCATATATGACTAGGAAAACAAATCCTGGTATTCTTGAAAGAGCGCTTTGTAAGAAATGATTTCTTCAGGGGAGCATGCGACGTCGATGGTGATCTCTTCTTTGATGCCTGGTTTAATGGAAATGTCAATTTTGACTGTGGGGGAGATGTTGGACATATTGCCTTCTTCAAAAGCATCGAGGGTAGGGATAGGGTTTTTGAACCAATCAATATGCCCTGGAGGAATGAAAGCCTTGGTTTCGATTGCGCACAGGGAGGCTTGATAAATAGGGTGAAAGACTTCTTGTGAGAGAAAACATTCTCAATGATGGAGCGCATTCCAAGGGAAATTAGGGGTAGTCATTTYCTCCAAGATATCTTCGTCGCAGTGAAAAATGCGAGAATCCAGGGGATCCTAGGAGAGGGTAGGAATAACTGGAAATGGAGAAGTGTTATTGTCCTCAAGGGGTGAGGATGCAGAGGGGATATCATGTGCGAGGTATGATGGGGTGTTGGACATAAACCAAATTTCAAGACACTRTGGATGATATATCAGTCGCTTAAGGACTGACGATGAAATATAACAAATTTTAGTAATGTGAGCATCAGTAGGGAACGCTTGAGAGGGCTCAGGCCGAGATGTGTGGCGTATTGCGGCTAATGTTTAGCAGAATTGAGGTAGAGCTGGGAAATGATGAGTGTAATGGACATATTATGAGCATATGGAACATGAAAAATTGGTTTGTAACCCTTTCTTGTGTGTGGTTGAGGACTTCGTAGTAGCGGTGGATGTACTTGGTGGATTGGCAAGCAATGGGGTTGCTTTAGGGATCTAGATAAGATTGCGTAACTCCAGAATAGTAGGAAATTTGTTAGTGGGGTGTCCTTCTCTTTTGCATAGTGCGTAAGGAGGTTGAACTTGGGAAGGGAGTGGAGCTATGGGATCATTATTCCTTCATCTTCCCCCGATAGTGGTGGTGTTGCCGCCAATTGTGGGTGGGGTGGTGTGGTAGGAGCCGGTAATCCCTCTATCTGAGGAGGGAGAGATGGTGTAGGAACCATGGAGGGTGGATGGAGATACCATACAGAGATGGAAAGAACCATGTTAGGAAGGGTGAGGGTATAAACTACCTGGAATGGTTGGATTCTAGGTGGGGGGTATAAAAAAGGGATTTGGGTAATGGCTTGGGGGATTGTTTCCCAAACCGGTATTTTCCCTTGGAGGGGTGAAAAATCCGGGACAAGTGGTGCGGTGGTGTTTTCAGGGAATTCCTGAGGTAGTGGTTCTTCGATTGGTGGAACTTCAAGGTGGAGAGGGGACTCAATGAGAGGAGTATTGTCTCTGATATGTGTTCCGTTAGAGGAAACTACACACACTTGTGTTGAAATAGAAGGGTTTAGGAGATGTGGTTCTCCATGATAAGTCCCTAACAAGGATGGGTCCTTGAATATTCCAGGACCAATGTCCATGACTGAAAAAGAATCCAAGCTAGTGTGGAAAAGGGGGAGGATGTTATCAATGTTGGCAGAATGATTAGGCTCGTAATGTGTAAGTTGGTCGATGGTGACAATTTTCCCGTTATGGGGGAATGTCATCATATGAAACACAAAAGAGGCTACTTCCTTCATAGCATACATGTAGCTACGTCCAAAAAAGATATTGTAATCAAGTGGGGCGTCGATAACTTCAATTTCAATGAGGATGGTTTTCCCCCAAGTTCTACGGGGACATTATGGAAGAGCCCTTCAGGGGATGATGGTTAACCATCATAATATCTCAAGGTGATGGAATATGGTACTAGCTTAGGGAAGCCTAGTTTATTCCATACTACTTTGGACATGATGCATGTGGATGCACCTTCATCAATGATGCACCGATGAACTGTGATGTTTCGGATTTTAATTGGTATCTGAAAAGCTATCGGAGCCGAAAGGTGTGGTTCTCCGCTATCTAAATCAAAGGTGATTAGTCGAGTATCTGTTGGGTCGACTTCCCCTAAGGTGGAAAGAAAGGATTTGCACTGAGACTATGCTAATTCATTGACCAGACTATAGTTATGGGATTCCCTAGCATGAGGGTTATGTACATTCCATTGTAAAGGCATGCTGGGTATACCGGGGTTTGGTTCAGTGTTAGGGCGGGGAATCATCAATGGTTGTTCGGTTGTAGTGGGAGTTGTTGCTGAGGTGGTTGGGGTAGATTCAGGAGGCAGGCCATATGGACAACTACGTGTTTGCAGAAGAATCTCTTCCTCACTGGTATGGAGGATATTGTGATCGGATGGATTCTCAGGTTGATTGGGACCTGGGTTTTGATATTTCCCCATTTCTGGTGGGCCTGAGATTATATCTTGTTGGGTATTCATCACACCTTGGTGTGGAACAAGGTTTTTCAAAACAGCCATAGATGGTGGTTGAAAATAATGTTTTGGGGCCTGTTGACGGGTTGGTATTGCCAGAAGGCATTGTGCGTTTATGGATTCTTTCATTCATTTGTAATCGACAATTTGGGGGAAGTGGTGAGTATAATGTCCATACTCACCACATAGAGCACAAGGGAAGTTATTTCTGAGGTTATTTTTCTTCCCTTGTCGTGGTTGATTGTTATTATTGGCCCCTTGGGGGTTTTGGTTGCCCCAGCGGGACAATTTGTTTGGGGGTTATTTCCTCCTAGACCGGGTTGTTATTGTTTCAATTTTTTCCTTTCTTCTTGGTATTATTCGGCTGGTGAGATAGATTTTTCATATTCAACTGTTAAAAATCATGAACCTATTGAATGGGAGAGGGTTGAACAAATTTAACACTGGCATGTGGTTGTCCTAGTGGAGGAGCAACCAACCGGGGAGGACTAGGAAATGGAAAACATGAGTTGTTTTGTGGAGATGATCCATATGGTGTATAGGAATTTGAAGTACTTACACTACTGTTGAGGTTATATATGGGGGTTGGGGGTGGACCTGTACTGGATTGAGAGATCAAATGCATCTGCGGTACCAGTGGGGGTCCCCCCAATAACTGAGGGGGAACAACAGGATATGACTGTTGGTGAGTGGGAGGAGGGTAATAAGAAGTCCCTACATATGGTTGAGGAAACTGATTTTCACCATAAGTAGGTGGTGGGTGGCTGTAAGGATTGATATGTTTCATAGAACCAACCAACCCATCCGCAATGTGGGACATCCCAGGTTTATCCTAGCCAGATGGTATGGGTCTGGGTGCATCAGGAAATATTGTGTACAAGTAACCTGATTGGGCATATATGAGGTCGAATTGTTGGGATTTTCTAATGGCTTTCTCTTCTGATTTAGGAAAAGTGGATGATACATCTTTTGTGATCACAGGGATGAGCGATTTAAGAAACCAATCAAGACGTTTTTCTTTGGTGGTTTCTACTTTACACAAATTATGTTGCTGACGCCATTCATGGATGTGGTCAAATATATGGACACCAATGGTTTGTTTGAACTCAGAGAGGAGTTATAAGCAAGTGTCATGATGAACTGGTAACTGGAAAAAGGACAAAAAGGCCTTGGCCAATGATTCAAAGGTCACGTGGGACCCTAATTTTTCGTCCACATACCATTTGGCTGATGAAACAATGAGAGTTCTTTAAAATAACCTCAAGCAGATGGAATCATCCATGATGTTGTTTTAAGATCACCATAAGTGGAAGGTCATAACATGGTTGGCGGGGTCTTCCCTTGGTTTTCCTTCAAACTTCGAAATGTCTGAAGGTAACTTGGTAGGAATATTGGGCCAAGTAGCATCATGTAAAATGGGGTCATTCGTGAGTTTGATTAAATCAGGAATGTTGAGGGATTCCAACTATGGAAAAGGGGGTTTTGGTGGAGGATTAGTTCTAGCCATTGTGTGTGTAGGTAATGGACCTGTCCTTTGAGAGGGATTTGGTGGGTTTGTACTTCTCCCTCTAGAAGAAGTTTGTCCCCCGCATCCTTGTGAAGGAGAACCAATATATGGGTTGCCTTTGGTATTT
>SNQJ01S0006973.1:174563-187019 GCA_010110895.2 Picea sitchensis | reverse complement strand
TTTCATGAGAAGTGTGTGGATTTTCTTGTAGATAGTCACGCATCTTGTGCATTCTGCACACAATGCGAGCTTATGGTTGTGTTATCCTACACCTTCTGCGTACAATGCGCATGCTTCCTTTGGTGAATTTTCACACTTTAATTTTTGAACCAAGTGTATAGTTTTATGACTTTTTGATGGATTTTGATGATGTAGATGTACTAATTGTTGTTGGCATTGATGTCTTTCTTCAACCATTGTGTGCAATGTTGTGGATGATTTTTTAGTGATAACACATGTATTCCATGGAAAGGGTGCAAGCAATGAGCTTGCATGTTGTATGTTTGGGATAGGTGCGTATAGGATTGAGTGCATGGATTTAATGCACTGTGAAACTTCTTGATATAAAGCCTGATATTAATACCAACTAGGTATGAATGATATTAAATGTTCAATTGACACACATGTATGATGTAAGAATATATGTATACTAAAGGCACAATATGGCTTCCTTGATGAGTGATATGTAAGGAAAGAATTACAATTTCCAAGATTGAATGAATACCATGGATGCATGGTCGATTCTATTCTAAGGAGCCATGAAAGATTGGTTTTGAATGATAGCTTGAGGGGAATGTGTTCCATTCCATTAGGAAAGGCTAGTATAAACAAATGAAAGAGTAAATGAGCAAGGATGCTCTATTGTCATGAAAAAAGGAAACATGATTATGCCTTTGAGGACTGCATGAGAACAATTATGAACAATCATAAGTTAAATGATTTCTGATTATGCATGTGGTTAAGTGCATCATGGATGTTCGTTAGAAAAAAATGGAATATGTGTGGACAAATAATCTGGATGCATGTTTATAGTCCTTATGGAACATTTGGTAAACAAACGAAGATAACTCAAGGTTGAGGCCATCACAGATAGAGAAGGATGTGCAATAAGGAAGTTGCATGCTGATGGAGTTCCCTATGGAGGAACTATGTGAAGAATATGTCAGGAGAACAGAGTCACAACCTTAATGACTGCTGAGAATTGAGTAGTGGGATAAAAGCCTATTTATATAAGAATCCTGGATTCCATTCTAAAACAAAATATATGAGTGGAAAACTAACCCACAAGTGTAGACCATTCTGATAACCGAATGGTAATGTGCAGCGTGCACAGGGTCATGGATCATTATGAGGAAAAGATTTACTATTAAAGCATGGTGATGTATCCTAAGAGTTAGGGTGAGCCTAACCGAGGATGCTAAAGGAAAAGAACAGGCAGATCACAATAAGAAGTATATTTCATAAGCAAAGAAGGAGAAAAAGAGGAACACTTTTCTCACCCTAAGAACTTAGGATTGTTTAATAGAGTTGTAGGCTTAAAGAAATTCTCATCCTAAGAACTCGGGATTGTTTAACAGAGTCGTAGGCTTAAAGAACGGATGTGAAAATGAGTACAACTGGAGAAAGGAGAATATGTAAGTAAGTAAGTTTGAATGAATAGGCTTGGTTGAAGCCATATTAAAAAAAGGCAATGAGGCCTTGGAAAATAACCCAGTTGGATTGAAGGTCCCAAGTTGTGTTGATGGAGTTGGGAAAAGGGAAGATCCTTAACTCCTTTCTTGCTGTATATTATGTTTTTCTCTCGGACGAGAAAGTTGGTATGCTAATGAAAGTAAATGCTTTTACACCATAATGAGGATGGTTGTATGAATGTGGAAACAATTGCGAATTGCTTGTGTTTCACTCATGGAAGCATTAAGCATAATGTGATGAGGTGCATACAGATTTACTAGGACATATCTAAAAGTTTTTTTATTGATTAGAGTGCTATGATACATGCATTTTTATTTTACATAATAACTAATATATTTATGATGTATGATGTGTGTAGAAAGGAATTGGAGTCGTTGATAAAGACAATTGCCAATGATGAACAACTGAAAACAAGGGATGACTATGAGAATTTGTACTTGCCCCAAAATCCCAAGGCAAGTGCATACAAAATTGGTATAACTGGGAATAACCTATGACTGTCACCTTAATAGGAGATCCCTTTCTATTTAAAAGTATGTTTAAGCTACCCTAGGGGAGACGTCCCCAATGACCTGGGGGGTTTGAGAAGGCTAAGGAAAATAGTATCAAGAAATTCCCACCCCTCTCACAGGTCACTCTTATCAAAGTTTCCAAAGGTTTTGATGAGATGAAGAAAACTAATATTTGAGTGTACCTGCCCAGAACAAGACAACAAGAAAAATACTATTTTCAAGTACTATATGATGTTAGTGCTTCATAAAACCATAGACTTTGATGAAAAGAACAAGCTGATATAAAAGCTGAAGAAACATAAGTATTTATAACAACAATGTATATATAGCAATATCTTCACAATTATGCCTGAACAAAGCTTCAAAAATGACCAAAAATGATAACATAAGCTTCACAAAATGCTAGTAATTGTCAGAAGAAATGAAAGCAATGTATAATCAGCTTTAAAACTTGGTTTTACGATGAATTTGATGTTGTTATAGATGGATATAGAAATATTTTGCAAAAACAACAAATTAGTAAGTAGGTTAGTCTAATCTAAAGTTAGAAATGGTTAATAAAGAGTTCAAAGATGAGAGTTTAAGTGTTTGTTTGCTCAATCAGCGCTTATAAGAGGCAGTCTAGTGCCTTTCTAGGGTTAATGGAGTCACTAATGGAAGCAGAAAATTCTTAAAGGAAATTTAGCAAATGATAATAATATGTTAATGGATGGAGAGGACAAAAGTGGTATTGGTATCCCAAGGCCTCAAAAATCCTTTTCCAGGAGAAAATTGCTAGAAAGTAACAAGGGTTAGGCCCTAGCAATTTTCTCTTTCCTTGAACAAAATGTAATAAATTATACAATTGGAAACGTAGGTAAGGTTACTAGAGTGCTACAATGGTAGGGCTCTAGTATTTACTTCAAATTAGGTGCCTTTCAAGATATTTTAACATATGGAAGATTATAGGGAAAAAGATGATAACACTTGTCATTCCCCTAGGGTTTCAAGCTAGCAATTTCATATTATTAGACATGAAACAAGTAAAAAATAACAATATAATTTATTCACAATAAAGAAATGCAGAATTTCTACTTACTTCACCAAGAATAATCTAGCAAATCACCCTAGTTGAAGATCCTCCACAAGCAAGTAGCCAAAAAGCACCAGAATTTGCCTCCTTCAAGAAATGTGCATCACTAGTTTCAACCAATAACCCTTAAAGAGGGCCAAATTTCAGACCTCACACTTGTGTGAGTGAAATATGATGAAAAATATAAGATATTTTTCCCTTATTTATATAATACAAGTGACTTTTAATTACATTTTAGGTCAAAAAAGGTCGACATGGCTAGTTTACATCAAAAATCCAGTTTTACATAAAATTGACAATTAAAACCCTAATTTTATCTTTTAGGGATGACATCATGCCCTCCTAGGGTGATTTTGGGCCCCCTCTTGGAACTCTAGGCCTCCAAAGTGAAACGTTGGGGCTAAAAAATCCTCAAAAACTGCCACACATTCCAACCAAGACGTCCTCATGCCAAAAACCCCAACCGGATGACGTGAAGGCTCAGAATGATGATGTCAAGGGACTGCAAGGGCCAACATCATGGTGGGAGGGAAAGACCCCCTAGGTCTAGGCATGCCAAAGTGCCTCTGGTGGAACGCCCTCCCTTTTCTTTGGTGCAAGCCTCTGGTATCCCTCTACCCTTGGTTGGGGTCTCAACATCCATTTGTGGGCTTTTAGCTCCATGGAGGTCTAAGCTAATTATCTCCCCATATGTACCTGTCCATCGGGCATGGTCCTGCAACAACAAAAATTAATCCCTCCATGGGATCATAAGTCATAGGGATCATAGCAATGTAAATCACATCTAATAATCAAGTTACCCAAACATGTGCATCAAACCCCACTTTACCTAGACAAATTCTCAAAGACGTTATGCTATTTAACAAGCCAGGTTTGGAGAGGGTCTCAAGATTTCCTATTGGGATAATCCTCTTCAGGTGTGTGGTTTTTCCATGTGAAGACCAATCTAGGTCATGTAAATGCATGAGATGGCTTAGGGGATGTTTGGGCAAGGGGTGCAGTGATAACAAGGAAGTGTAGGTATTACCTATGGGTGCCTCTTTAGAGGGTGAGTTGCATCTTGTCATGGATGCAATTGTTTCCTATCCCATTCAAATTTTACTCTTTGTCTTATTTGATTTTTATTTCAAGAGAATAGTTGGAGGACACTGCCCTGGCATGGTGACCAGTGGTGACAATGTTACCCACAAGCATTTAATGAAGATGATAAGGTTGGCTCGTGATGAGACCCCATTTCTCTTGGATACGCCACCAAGAGCCACTACCCTGGATTGGGGACCAGATGAATAGTAGTGCCATACCACTACATTCCCATGGACCTAATAGGTCACCTCATTATGAGACCTCCTATCCACTAACTAGGTCTTGAGTTTTATTTTATTTTATGGGTCCCCCCCTTTTCTTGTTGAGAAGCCTTTTATTTCTTTCTTAGGGATCCCTGGGTGAAGCATCTCAAGGTTTCATCATGGATTTTAACTTTTGACATCTATGTTTTACCCCCTAGGCCTTTAGCCTCTTCTTCCCACAAGGAAAGGTACAATCCTTACTAGCTTGGAAAACCTAATGCCCAAACCAATGTAGGGGATAAATGAGAGGGAAAATGATGAAAACTGATAAGTATGGATGGAATGGATGATGAAATTTCATAGACCCACCTAGTGGAAACTCATCCCTAAGGGAACCAACTTACTAGGGCACTTTGTCATCCCCCCAGGTATGGACAAGTTTAAAGGCATAATTTCCAAGCAAACATCATGAAACAAAAGAGAATTCAATGCACATATTCAAATGTTTTGAGAATCAGATTGACACATACCATGATACCTGGACTCATTATGCCACAGACCCCCACCAACCCCCTTCTCCTTCTCCTTCGGGGATGCTTTACCTCCCGATTTAGGATCATTTTCAACACCTGAGTCAGATTGACACTTTGGCTCCCTGCTGGAACCCAACAAACTCTACCACAACTCCTTCTTTCTCTAAAGTGTGGGTCCTCTCAACCTCGTGACTCTCTTATTGGCCCTTTAAAGAAAGTTGGTGGTGGCACTCGCTCTCCATGCCAGACCCTTTCTATCACGTGACCTTAGGCTATGAACCAGGGCTCAATCAAACAAAGAGCTTCAGGCTTCGGGCTTTGTCTCTTTCCATGACAATAAACTCTTACATTCCTGAGCTCTGAATCAGTGAAATCCAATGCGCGAGGATCAACGGTCCTCTTCCCTCCTTCCGATTGATGGTTGTGATCTCTTCGGACTCTAGCCTTCGAGAGTCTCTCGATATACTCCTCTGATATCTCCTGGAGTACTATTCCTCTGGATCAACAGACTGCTTCCACGCATCCCTTTTGTTAGTGATAAAAAATGCATTGGTATTTTTGGAGTGTCTTTTCAACTTTTGTTCAACACGCTCATTTCTAAAGTTTTCTAGCCGGTATTTTAACTTCCAGATCTTCCTCAAAGCTCTGTGTGATCATTTTCACCTGTGTTTCGAAGCATCATCAGTGCTTCCTAAACCCTAGTTTTTGTGGCTTCTTTATATTTTGAAATGAAATGTATATTTTATTTCTAAAATTCCTAAGCAAAAAGTGATGTTTTCACTTAAGTGTTTTATTCCTAAACTATCCTAATCCTAAGCCATATCACACCAAAACCCATATGCCAAATTCTTAGTCTACATGTTGAATGCCTAGTCTCCATATAACCACCAAGACATAAGCCTAGCGTACCAAGTCAGGAGTCAAGACAAAGCTCAAGTCAACGTGTCACAAATCCATACAATATCACAAGGTCATTCTCATATTGCGCCAAATCTAGGCCCAAGACAAAGCCAAGTCCAAAAACCTAACCACAAGTCAACGTAAAGTGAAACACAGCACCGAGCATTGTTCCATATGACTCATTGATCATAGTTGAGGGTATTGGCACTTAGACACAATGTGGAGGTGACAAGTTGCAACTTGTTTTTAACTATCGGATCATTTCAGACAGGTGCCAAAAAGAATCGTAGGCAGATTACTTTAAAATAACATGGTGCCACGGTGAGGCCAACTGCCAAATCCAGTTAAAAGTGTAAGGGCATATGAACAATGCGTCCTGTGTGATTTCCAATGCATTCCACGACATTATTGTTTCCAATTCAAAAGATAGAGTATCATAGTTTGGGATGTATCCAAGCGTATAGGTGTCCAAATAATTCGTAGAGAGCATGATCGCTTATGGATCCTTGCAACACATCCTGATATAAATCTTCTTGTTGTTGGACATAATAGTGGGATGAATGTTTTCAAGTCAGAACGAGAAAGACCTGCCTTTGTTGTTTATGAAGGTACCCTGCACTACATCAAAGACCATTTTCTATGGGATTATGAATTTACAACTCAAAAGACACTCAACTTATACAAATAAGAAGGCCTGGATCCACATAAATGAATCAAGGACCAAAATCATTGTCTTATAGTCTTTTGGAGAATGATGTTTTGGTATGTTCAGATGTTGAAAGTGGGTAATATGAATTTTAGCTCGTTCCAAAGGATAGTGTTGGAAGAAATGATACGACACAGGAAGCAAGGAGAGGGCTTGGAGGATATGTTGTCTTTGTTTCTCGTAATTGATTTGAAATCCTTGATAAGAGTCATAACCAAGTGATGATAAAAATCTCAGAAATAAGGTCACTAAGAAGTGTAGTTTTCCAATAACTGTGGATGCAATATTCTATGCAGGAACATGAAACCTTCTTTATAGGTCAGAAGATAGAATAATCCTCTTGATTTGCAACAGAGGTTTGTACTCAGAGAAATCTATACTATGTTTTTGAAATACATTGTCTGGTCAAATGACATGGACAACGTAGCCTTACTGAGCAAGCATGCAATCATCATTGCAAGCAAGAAACTTGTACATATATGCACTCTGCATGAGACTACTCATGTTAAGAGTGGTGCTTGGAATGATAATGGTGTTTTATTTATACAACCTTGAATCACATTAAGTATTTCCTTCCAAATGAATATAGTAGCATCATCAGAACACTTGATGTTCCTATTTTAGATGTGCAGTAGGCATTTGTTTGCAGAGGAGGTCATCAAATCGAGAGAGCTCTTCGATCCATATGTGGGATTGATGTCAGGAGAACAACTATATTTTACAGGGAAGGAAACTCTCATTTAACTATAAGAAAATCACAACACTTGCTGATAATAAAAAGTTTTCACCAGCACAGGAAGCATATTTACAACCAGTTAGTCGTTGAAAAGTAGAACTTTCAACGACTAACTAGCAAATTTCAAGGCGAAAGAGCTGGTGAAACTGTAGAGGAGGACATAATGGCATTATTTCTGCACAGATTTATGTTTTATCATTCTAAAGGGCATGAGGATGGTTTTAAAGTGAAAATTATAATTAAGAAGATCTGTTTCAATGCTCTATTTCATTTTTTCAAGCTGCCAGCAAGGTGAAATAGATCAAGCAAATCACCTATTTTTGGGCAAAAATTTCCTTTCTATCAAAGTGATATTTTGACTTCATCAAGCAGCTAATGAAGTTATGAACAATCGTCATAGAAGGATCTCAAGTTACCTTGTCATCATCAGAGGTTTGCTAAAAAGGTCGAAGATGTTGAAAATCAAATTATGAATCCAATTGCTCCTTGGGAATAGGATTTATTTCCTAGAATCATGTAATTGATTAGATTTGTAAACACGTATCATTCTGAGATCCATCATTTGAGGATCTTAATTTCCTTTTAAAACCTATTTAGGATGATAGAAGCCACAGCCAAAAGGAGGTTCGATTTTGGATACAGAAAATACTATATTGTAAACAAAATTTTCCATATGATAAAACAAATCACAGTTTTCTCTCTTTATTGATGTCATATTCTCACCTTTCCTTTTGTACTCTTATTCAAGTTGTTTTAGCTACAGAATGACTGTCATCTCATTGGTTAGCTCATAACTTGATTAATAGTTTTTTATCATTGTTTATTAAACCCTACATTTGTATTTGGTTTATAAGCATTGCTTTTTCACCCACTTGAAAGCTATCATCTGATTATTGATCCTTGAGAGAATTGGTTCTTTTGATTCTCATTTTGACTGTCTGAATACCATCTGTAATTGAGTTATCCCATTGATCCACACATACAAAATACAAAAACAAGTTTACCTTAAGTTACCAAGCATCTTTGACCCACAACCTCAAAGAGTTTCTTGGAGTGATAACGCCTTCCAGATCCAACGGTCTAGATTCAAACCACTCTTCGTGACTTCACAACAATCTTTGTTTTCTCTTGGAAAACCTCTCAGAGCTCCAACTCCTGGATCTCCCGATATTCTGCCACCTGTCTCCTCTCGATGATGGACAATTTTACAGTCTTCGGGACTTCGACAAGTCCTTGAACTTCTTGCACACTTAGCACAATTTCTTCTTGAGCCTTAGATTGTTCTCAATCTTCTTCTGCACTCCTTGCAGAGTTCTGCGCAAATTCTTCTGCAAATTTGCTCGGCTTGAAAACCTTCAAGGTTACCAGTTCCTCTACATCCTTCGGTGGAATTTATCGTGCCCTACTGGAAACTTAACACCCTTCCTCTTGAGCTTGTAAGATGAAATTACAGTATCCTTGGTGCACTCATTGCGCTTGGCTAAGCCTTTCGACGACTTCAACCTTAGCCCACCTGGAAGCCTTAAGGAATCTCCTTTCCTTTGTCGATGCACTCTTGCAAAACCTTCCTTCCTCAAAATATTCAACAACCTTGGGATTCTCTTAAGGATTCCAACACTTTAGAATGTGTTGCTTTTGTACGCTCTCATACTTGCTCTATGCCCTCCTGGCAGAGTGTTACAGAGTATTCAGTAACTCTGCATTGTGTTTCCTCCTACACAGTCTTCCTTTCCAAGGTACCCAACCACCTTGAAATTTCCTCTTGAGTCTATGAATTATGTTGGTGTGCCCTCCTGGCAGCTTCTCTTCTGACTCAACCGAGTTCAAATATGCACTCATTGCGTCAACTCACATAGTCTAAACTCTTTGTCGTGCACTCCTTGCACTTAGCCTTAAGAACTAGACTTAATCCAACAAACTCAAAGATACAAAATTATATCTCTATCCATGCAGACGATTTCTGACATACATTTATAGCTCAAATGCATACGAATGACATTCATAAAAAAACATCGATTACACAGAAATTGATAAACAGGAAAGACTGTTACTTTCTATTAATGGTGGAATGTCCATTACAATACAAGAGTCTAGACTACAATTGAGTCTCGGCTCTCAATTCTCCTATGCATGCCTCGTCATACTATATATTGGCAACAATACAAGAGTTTTATACAAGAGGGGATCGACGAGATTCCCTTCAAGCTAATCTAGTGGTGTCTAATCACCATTCAAAATGCATGTCAAATGGACCGATTACAATGGTGGAAATCTGATCTGAATCAGATGCAGATCCCTCCTACCATCAACCACTTAATGGTGACCTTATCTCCAGCTTGTACAAAGGCACAATTTTGGCTCTCCCAACCTATCAGCATTAATTTCCTTGATCACGCTTTAGATTTTCGAAGGGAAAATGAGAGGGTGGCACCTCTCCCTTCTTTGAATGCACACCACTCATGCTAATCGGTTGGCGTGTGCTGAGGTAGAGTGATGCTCCAGCATCACATTACCTCATGGTGCAAGACCCACTTCTACCTCAGAATGAGGCTGATGGGATGGATGTTGCTGCTGTTGATAGATAGGAGGCGCTGAAGAAAATATGGTCCCTCTAGGGCCAAGCTCAAGTCAATATGGCTCTCAGTACTCCATGTCTAGGACCCATGGGCCTCAAGACATAATCTCCTTATTTATCCCTAGAATAGGGGATAACATTGCACTCATGGAAGAATTAAGGATAATGTGACGAGGTGCATAGAGATATGCTAGGACATATCTGAAAAATGTTTTATTGACTAGAGTGCTATGATACATGCATTTTTATTTTACATAATAACTAATATATTTATGATGTATGACGTGTGTAGAAAGGAATTGGAGTCATTGAGAAAGACAATTGCCAATGATGGACAACCGCAAGAAATGGATGACTATGAGAAGGTTTTTGTTAAAAGATTGTTGAAGGGACTTTAAAAAATCCCCATAAAGCACAATTGATGAGGTAATATCAGAGAGGGTGCTAGAATCCAAAGAAGGTATAAAAATGTCCATACCTATGTGGAATAAGGCATGAAGGAATTTGGTAAGAATTCCTTATGAAAATATTTCATTACCTTAAAGATATGCAAATAATTGTGAATGGATGGTGTATGATATTGCTACCCAAGAAGGGTAATATTCGGGAAAGAAGAATCTGAGCAATAAATATAGGACCTATCAAGTAATATCTCTACAAATATTCTCACAAATCTCTCTTCCATGGTTCTCCTCCATCCAAGATACTTGAGTAAATATCCAAATATTCATGAAATATTCAAGGGGTTGAAGAGGAAATTCGAATTTGAGGCTTGATGGTCAAATACGACTTGGTTGGAGTCTTCAAATACACCTATAAACATCATAGAACTCATCCCACTTTGATATATAAGTGAAAACATGTTATTTTTCCAACATTTAATCATAAACTCACTCAAAATAATAAAATGAATGCTTTGGAAAATAATAGGTCTAAACCCATATGTAATCATGAAAATGGTCTTAATATAAGGTTTTGGGAAAGTGGAATATGGTTAAAAGTGAAGTAAAAAGGTGGTATTTTGGTGACCCAACATTCCCCCCAACTGAAGATGTTGCATGTCCTCATGAAACCTTGCATTGATTTTCCTTAACTATGTGACAGAGTCTTCTTTTTCTTAAACATATCTAAGTGGCAGTTGTTTCTTATGGTTGCTTCTTGTGTGACAACCATAAGTATTGCAATTGTTGGTTCTTGTGTGGCAACATTTTTCTTTTACTCTTCTTCTTGCTACAACCAAGAATAAACTTGAAAATTCAATCATATGAATGCTTTCTAAATGATGAATCAGTAATATGCATATCAACCATTCAATCCTTTCAGTATTATTCATTAATGTGTGTTGAAGTATGTCAAAGGCATGGAAACTATCCTCCACATGGTAGATTTGCTTTGGAATATGTGCTTCATATGGAAACAATGCATTATAGGAAGTCAATGAAGGTGTTTATAAAAACAATAATAATCACTTGGGGAAATCATGTTGGTCAATATGATGTTATGGAATGTGTAATATGGATTTGATAAATGGTATAAGATGTAGGATGAACATCCCCCCCACCCAACTGAAAGTGTTCTTCATCCTTGGAAAGTGTAGCAAATAGGGAAAGACAATACTGCATGGGAAATTTTCCAAATACATGTCTTTTAACATTCAAAGAAATATTTTTTAAAGATTATAAAACAACATATATTCACCTACCTGATAAGTCATGTGAGAGAGATTGTATTTCTAGAATATGTTGTTGTTGTTGGATCATGGATCTTTAAGTGAAATACTTTGATCTGCTTGGTTGTATGAACATATAATGAGATCTAAAATTGGTACATATGTATCGTCTTATTGTTGGAACTAAGATACTGGTTCTGAACTCTGGAGATGAATCTTTGATTTACTGCAACACTTGTGTAAGTTTCTGTTAGTGTCATGAAACATATATTCTTCATTCATATCCACATCGTGGAATAAATATTATCTATATGAATAGATTTTACTGAAGTCAAACATAGAAATAAATTGTTAGATTACCAATCATTAATGAATGTTGTTAACTGACATGATACTACTCACCATTAATTTCATTGAGAGTCAATATGTCCATGTACATCTTACTAGGTACGAATAAATGTGTTGCACGTCGATTCACCTAGAAGATCCAACGAACAAGAGACATTGATGTATTCACATTGTTTATTGGAGAGAGAACTTGCCATTAAGGCATGCAAGCCACAAGGTACTGACAAGGTCTCTAGTCTCGATCCCAGATGATGTGTTGAGGTCGATGGGTTAAGAATTGTTAGAAGGGGGGCATTAAGGAATCCCCCATCATCCAACGTGAGTAAAAATTAGTGATTTAGAGGACCATAGATGAAAGATTTTCACTATCAAAAAAGATTGATTTGGAAAAAGGAAAATGACAATGAGGTAACTCAATTTGGTAAGTGAGTTGAATGAATTTATTCATGGGTTAGGGATGAATGAAAGTGAGGTAGGAAACTATGAAAACTTTCAAAAGGGAAAATGGGTTGAAGACCTAATCTAGTGGGAGTAGGAAAATGAAAAGCTTGTTAGAAAAACAGGACCGCGGAGCAATAAAATAAAACAAATGCAGAAACAAAACACA
>SNQJ01S0006973.1:149279-163118 GCA_010110895.2 Picea sitchensis | reverse complement strand
GGTTGGAGGCACTTGTTAGTAGTATTGTTGACACATGGTTTATGGATGATGTAGCATACTTGTCTTGGTATATTATTAGAAGCACATATTGATCTTGGTGATTATTATGAGTTGTTTTGTTATGCTTGGTTGATGCACATCTTGGTGATATTGTGCATATGGTTGAGAGTTGTCTTGGTGATTGATCTTGGTGAGTAGATTTGATTTGGTTGATAAGATTGATGAGATAGTTTGTTGTGATAGGTTGTTTGGATAGGTTATTGTGATAGGTTATTTGTACAGGTTTGGTGCATGGTTGATGCATTTTTTTATGGTACATGTTGATGTATGGTACATGTTGACATAGGTTATTGGTACAGGTTGTTACAGTTTGTTTGGTGCAGGTTTATTGGTACATGTTTACAACAGTATATCTCAGAGTGATATTGTGACAGTGATTCCATCATTCTACTTCTACGTCAGGGCAGCTGGACAGGGCAAGGACAGGTGGTTGTAGCCGAAGAACATAGGGGGTCGTATCCTCCTTCTGGTTGTAGCCAGAGAATTGGGGAGTTGGATCTTCCTTCAGGTTGTAGCCTGAGAAACTAGGGGGTTGGAGCCTCATTCCAATTGCAAATGTAATTCTTAAAGACATATAAGAAAAACCATTCTATGGTTTTCTCCCTCTTTGGGTTTCCACGTAAAAACACTGGTGAATTGTGTATGTGTATGATTGCTCATTTTTTCATTGTTTATTTACTTTGCAACTATTGGATGATAATGCTACATTGATATAACACTTGCATTTTATGGTTAAAAATGATTAAATTTATCTATTACTGATTCACCCCCCTCTCAGTAATCCAACAAATGGTATAAGAGAAGGTTCCTTCATGAAATAATTTAACCATTGGAAGGAGAACATGGATTAATTTGAGAATGGAGTACCATTGTTTAATGGTCAGAATGGTTTAAAGTATGAGTTATGGAGTGGAAGGACGAAAGTATTTTTACAGGAACAGGGGTATTGTATTTGGCTATCAGTGATTACAAGATATGATAGATCAAAAAGAGCAAAGATTGCATCCAAGAAGAAATTGAAGAAGAATAACAAAATAGCAATGGATTTCATCTAGGAAGGATTACCTAATCTGGTAAGAGAAAAGGTTGGTAAATGTTCATCAGCCAAAGAAATTTGGGATAAGTTACATGACATATATTCTTCACCCATCGCAGATTCAGAAAATTCCAAAGAAGATGAAGATATAGATTAAGAAGAATTATGTTCACCATGTCAAACAAATTCATAAGATGAAGAGTACATAATCACCAGAGGTATGTTGTTTTTCTTTAATTGTGAAAAACGCATACATCTTGAAATAAAATGCCATGAAGGAAATGAGACAAAAAAACTAATTGAAAAGGAAGACAATTATGAAGAAGAATTGATTACTGCTTTAGATGAACTAAGAGAAGAAAACAAGTCACTCAAGAAAGAATTGATGAAACAAAAGGAAAGTGTTCACATTTTTGAAGAATCCCAGCAGGTCATCAAGAACTTAAGAAATCATCTAGAAGAAGCCAAAAAGATCGAAGAAAATATTGAATATCAAAAGAAGTATTTGGAAGCCAACATAGAAGCATAGAAGGAAGAAGCAAAAATGCGAGAGAAGATATTAACAGATCATCTTAACGAAAGAATTAACAATATAAACCAGCTTGAGGTAGAGTTTGGTCAAGAAGAGAAAGGACTTGAAGAAGAAATAATCACATTAAATATCCAGCTTGAAGAAGCGAAAAGAACAGAAGAAGTCATGAAGTCTCAGATAATGAAGAAAGAAGAAGAGGTTGAGAATATTGAAGAAGAAGTTGTCACATTGAGAAGTAAAATTGTCAATCTCAACAAGAACGTTGAAGAGATAGAAACATCCACATAAGTTAAATAGAATGAAGGGAAGTACTCTAGGTTGTTAAAAAAGAAGAATGAAGAAAATAGAAAGAATTATGCAGAAGTACTCAAAGGAAGGAATCATGGTCAACCAGAATCTAAGAAAACTATTGAAGATACATCTTCAAGAAGACCATCCATGTTCAAGCCACAAAGAAGCTTCAATCATGATCATGATCAATTAAGGCATAAATTCATAAGGACTACGCCACAAAGAAGATCATTCACTCCCAGGTATGCAAATTTCTTTTATGGTCATTGTTTTTATTGTACTAATTTTGGACATAAGGTTGCAGATTGTGGTGCAAACCCCCCTTCTCCACAAGGGCTACGCGACCTCCCAGTCTTAGGATCTTCTCAATACTGAACGAAAACAACCTTTGATTCCCTGTTGGAACATTTCACACAGTAACCACAGGTCTTTGCAAACTTTCACCTGCATACTCAGGCACTAAAAAACCAGTCTCCTCCATGTGACCACGTCTTGTGACCACACACTTAACTGGAAAGGTGCGTCGCAATTTCGCGTATCGAAAATACGAGTAAATCGACTCTCTGTTCTTCCAACTCACGATATCCGAAATTGCAAAATTTCAGAACACCAAATCAACGGTCCACACTGACTCTCCAGCCAACGGCTATGATTTAATCGTGATTTCGTGTTTCATGATTTCATGGGTTTTCTCAACTCTTCTACCTCCAACTTTTCGATTCACGAATTTGTGAAACACTAAATCAGTTGTCGCGTGTCCTTCCTCGATGAACGACCATGATCACTTCGTAGAATTGGATTTCGTGAATTCTTCATGACTCCAACCTTTAACCTTTTTCTCCCTATAAGTCAGCGAAACGTTGCTCTCTTTTCACGTATTCCTTCAATGAACGGTCCTGATGACTTCAGGATTTCGCAAATTCCACTCTACTTCTATCAATTTCTTAACCTTGTGAAATTGCGATGAACCTTCGTGCTAACCAGAGCGCTACTTCTTCAAGATCTGATGATTTAGAAGACTTCAGCTCCTCCCTAATGGATCTCGACCCTCGATCTTATCCAACCTTCAAATTTATTTTCTGAAGGGTTTCTCCCACTCAACATTTAGTACTTGTTCGTCTTTCGAACGTCAATCCTTTAGAACTTAGAATTTTTTTTTTTCTAAGTAACCCCTCTCAAGATTTAAGACCGCTACTCCTCCTGAGCTTCTAGTAAATGAATCTTAAATATCTCCATGTGCAAACTTGCACTCTGCGTCTTCTTCAAAAGATGTTATGACGCCCTCCTGGCATACTCTGTGCTCAATCTCTTGAGCATTCAAACTTTAACACAATTTTGTTCTTATGCACACTCCTTGCGCTCAATATGAGCATTATGCATATGAAATCTTCCCATTATCTCTTCTGATATTTTAAGTTGAAAAATACTTCTTCACACACACTCCTTGTGCTCTGAATGCACTCCTGGAATATCTTGCGAAAGAGAAACAATTGAAACTCATTCAACTACTCATTCATACACTATTAACACCATTCACTTACAAACATGATAACTCATTCAGAACTATAACATCATCACACTGTGTATGTGGGTCAATTTTCTTGTTTCTATTCATTCAACAGAAAATGAAATTATAGTCGACTTCCCTCTACACGATTACAAGAAAACTTGTCTGAGGACCTAGCATGTCTTCGCTCTCTATCCTCCTATCTAAATACTACTGCTTCTTTCTTAGGTGATTACCTACTAATTTAATGCAACCTAATGACTAATCAAACTAAGATCCCACACATGTAATCTATTTACAATCGTGTAAGGATTTACATTAGGTGTTGTCATTTCAAATGGTGGCCTGAATTTACAGACTATTACATTTAATTAACGATCAAAACAAAAAAATGACATCGCCACTAAGTTGGTTGAAGGTTTTGTTCGACTCCTTCGATGTGTTGAGGCGTCGATTATGATTCCGCATCTGCTCCTCTTTGATGTGACTGTGATGCTCCTGCATCATATTATTCCTCTGTCCAAAATATTCATGGACTCCTGTCCATGAGCTCTTGCACTGTTCTTCCATGCTTCAAAGTATCAGGTTCAATTACCCAACTTGAATCTTCCACTGGGTGATCCTTCCACTTCACCAAATATTTTGGATACATCTTTCTTCTGGTTTTCCTTTCAATCCTCTGTTCTAAAATTCTCTCCATCTGAGGTTTTTCTACTATAGGCATCTGTTCTTCCCACTTAATCTCTTCCTGATTATCCAATTCTCATGTTTCATCTCTGTTATAAGGATATAGATATGCAACGTTGAATATCGGTGATATCCCAACATTGTTCGGAAACTCAATCTCATAAGCATTTGCTTCAAATTTTCTAAGGATCTTGCATGGTCCTATATTTTTCATCTTCAACTTATTATATGTTCCTCTGGGGAACCTTTCCTTCCTTAAATGAGCCAAAACTTCATCTCCTACTTCAAATTGAACTTCCCTTCTTCTCTGATCAACTATGTCCTTATACTTTTGATTATTATCCTGCATCTTCCTCTTAACTTGATCATGAAGTCTTTGCATTTCTGTAGCAAAATCTTCTTCTCCAACACTCCTGAATTCATCTTGTTTCAACTCTCTCAATTCTGCAACTCCTCTCAGTTGTCTTCCATATACTATCTCGAATGGAATTTTTCCAGTGCTTCTATTAACTGAATTGTTAAATGAAAATTTTGTCTGTGCCAGAATTTGATCCCACTAACGACCTTGTTCAATTACTAAACTCCTTAACAAATTTCCCAGACTCCTATTCAAAAATTCAGTCTGTCCGTCTGTCTGAGGGTGATATGCTGAGCTAAAAGAAAAATTGGTTTCCAGCCTCTTCCATAGAGTCCTCCAAAAGTGTCCCACAAACTTAGTATCCTTGTCTGAAACTATGCTCCTGGGCAATCCATGTAACCTCACAACTTATCTAAAAAACAAATTGGCTATGTGTGTAGCATCATTTGTCTTCTGGCATGGAATGAAATGTGCCATTTTGGAAAATCTATCAACCACAACAAATATGGAATCACTCCCCTTCTGGGTTCTAGGTAATCCCAATACAAAATCCATACTAATTGCATCCCAAGGCTTTTCTGGAATATGCCATGGATGATACAAACCAATATTTTGTTTCTTCCCTTTTACATGTTGAAAAATCTTACATTGGTCTACAACTTTATTCACATCTGCCCTCATACCTGGCCAATAATACAAACTACTCAGTTGTGCAAATGTTTTTTCATGACCAAAATGTCCGGCTCAACCTCCACTATGTTTTTCTTTCAACAGATTATCTCTCATTGAACATCTTGGTATGCACAATTGGCTTCCCTTAAACAACAATCCATCCTGAATAAAATATTTTGACCATGAATTATTATCCCTCAACAAAGGATTTCCATATGCTTCATAAGCCTCCTTAAAATCTGAATCTTCCTGATACATTTCCTTAAGGTGCTCAAACCCTAAGGTCTTCACTTGAAATTCCTGTACAACCAAACTTCTCCCGCTTAAAGCATCTGCAACTTTATTAGCACTTCCATAAATATATTTAATGGAAAAAGTAAAATTATGCATGAATTCTACCATTTAGCATGTCTCTTATTCAACTTCTCTTGTCTAGTAATAAACTGCAAAGCATGATTATCACTATACAAGACAAACTCTTTTGAATTCAATAATGTCTCCATTTTTTCAAAGCTTGAATCACTGCATAAAACATCTTGTCATATGTAGAATATTTTTCCTTAGTGTCATTCAACTTCTCGTTGAAATAAGAAACTGGCCTATTATCTTGACTCAAAACTGCTCCAATGGCTATCCCACTTGCATCACACCTCACCTGAAATGTCTTTCTGAAATCTGGTAAAACCAGAACTAGTTGTTCTGTTATCTTCTTTTTCAACACTCTGAATCTTTTCTCAGCCTCCTCTGTCCAATTAAAAGAATTATGTTTCTTCTTTATAGTGTCCATCATAGGTGCACATATACCACTAAAATTTCTGATAAACTTTCGATAAAAACTTGCTAAACCATGAAAACTTTTCACCTCAAATATGCTTCTAGGTGACGACCATTCTCTGATTTCTCTCACCTTTTTGAGATCCATCTTCAATTCATTTGAAGAGATCACAAAACCCAAATATATGAGTTCTGTCTTCATAAAAGAACTTTTCTTCAAGTTTATTAACAACTTTTCTTGCTGCAATTTCCTCGTCACTGATGTCAAGTGCTTTAAATGTTCTTCCTCTGTCTTGTTGAAAATTAATATATCATCTAGATATACAATGACAAATTTACCTATGAATTATTTCAGTACTTCATTCATTAAACTCATAAATGTACTTGGAGCATTTTTCAATCCAAATGGCATGACTAGCCATTCATATAAACCTTCATTTGTCTTGAATGTTGTTTTCCATTCATCTCCCTCTCTCATTCTTATCTGATGATATCCACTCTTCAAGTCTATTTTTGAAAAACACCTTGCTCCACTTAAGCAATCCATCAAGTCATCCATCCTAGGTAAAGGAAATCTATACCTGATGATTATCTTGTTGATGGCTCTAGAATCTGTACACATTTTCCATCCCCCCTCTTTCTTTGGACTTAATACAATTGGTACTGCACATGGGCTTAGAATTTCCTTGACTAAACCTTTATCCAACAACTCCTGAACTTGATTCTTAACTTCTTCATTCTCTCGAGGTGTCAACCTATACGCTACTTTATTTGGTAAACTGGCTTCTGGAATCAAGTCAATATGGTGACTAATACTCCTAATAGGTGGCAATGAGTGAGGCAACTCATCCACTACTATGTCAGCAAAATTCTCCAACAATTCTTGGATTTCTTCAGGTAAATCATCCACAGAAGTATTGGTAAGGATGACCCTTGGTTTCCTTACTACAACAAATTGCATTTCCTGATCTTTCTTGACTTCCTTCAAGAATTCCTTCCCACTCATGAGAAGTATTCTTGTACTGGCTTCCTCCTTTTCTTTATTCTCTTCTATTGACAATAACATGTGAGTTCTACCATTTTTTTCCAGAGTATAAGTATTTTTTTCCCCATCATGAATAAAATTCCTATCAAACTTCCATGGTCTTCCCAACAAAATATGACAAACATCCATGGGAATTACATCACACAAAATCTCATCTTTATAGCCTCATATTTTAAATTCAACTTTGCATTGTTGACTTACCATTACTTGATGTCCTTTATGCAGCCACGATACTTTGTATGGACTTGGGTGTGCATTTCTATCCATCTTTAGCTTATCCACCATCTTTGTTGATACTAAATTATCAGTGCTCCCACTGTTTATAATCATCTTGCAAACTTTGTCCTTTGTCTTACAAGCAGTCCTGAACAACCTTGTTCACTAAACTGAGTCTTTTATTTCTTTCTCTGGCTTTAGAAGAACTTTCCTCATCATAAGATTTTGTCCTCCTTCTACTGCCTCTACTTCCACATTCTTCTGGGCTTCAGAAATATGTGCCTCTCCTCCTCCTTCTTTCTTTCTCTTGAGGCATTCCCAAGACATATGTTCTATCTTTCCACAGGCGTAACATTTAACTCCACCTCCTCTACTTCTTCCTCTTCCTCGAGGGAAATAATTTCTCCCACCAAACAGTCTTATTTGAGAACCTCCTCCTCATTCAAAGTGACCATATGCTTTCTCATTCTCATTCTTAGCTTTCGGTTCCTTGTCATAGACAACTCCCTTACCTCTATTTAAACCTCTGCTTCTATTCCATTGGCTCTAGTTTCTGGCCAACTTTTCTTCTGCCTTCAGTGCAATCTGATAAGCATCTTCTACTATTCTCACAGTCATCATGTTGATTTCATCCTGAATTTCATAGCTCAAAGAATTTATATACCTGTCAACCTTTTCATCATCCTTCTCCCTTTGTCCAGTCCTAATATTCAACCTATAAAATTCTTCTGTGTACTCTTTAACTGTCATACCCCTCTGTCTCAGGTTCTGCAATTTTTTGAACAGATCTATCTGGTAATCCCTCAGTATGAATTTAGCCTTCAATTTGGACACCATCCTGTCCCAATTATTTATCTTCGGTTTTCCTTTGCTCCTTGTTTCTGCCTGCAGTTCATCCCACCACAGTGTTGCATGTCCTCTTAATATCGTGATAGCATGTCTCACCTTCCTTCCTTCCTCGACATATTCATAGTTGAAATACTTGTCTAGGGACCTTATCCAGTCCAATAACTCTTCGGCATCCAAGTTAACTTTATACATTGGGACATCCATCTTTTCTCTAGCTCCCAACTTCACAACAACTTTCAGTAAGCGTTCTTTAGCTGCATCTTCCCCTATAATTTCTTCAACTTCTATTTCTTCACTTTCAGCATCACTGACATCTTCAGTGCCAAGTGTTCTCCTTTGTATTGCTTCCATCGCTTCCAACCTTGCGCGAAGTTCTCTTACTTCTCTTCCTACAACATGGTTTTCTATAGGTGGTCCGGTGCATACTCTCGGCGACATCATTTTAACTATTCCTAACACATTGAGTTCAACTTCAAATCTTTTTCAGGATCTGATACCACTTAGTGAAAACCCCTCTTCTCCACAAGGGATGTGTGACCTCCCGGTCTTAGGATCTTCTCAAGACTAAATGAAAACAACCTTTGATTCCCTACTGGAACCTTTCACACAGTAACCACGTGTCTTTGCAAACTTTCACCCGCATACTTAGGCGTTAAAACACCAGTCTCCTCCATGTGACCACGTCTTGTGACCACACGCCTAACTGGAAAGGCACGTCACAATTTCACGTATCAAAAATATGAGTAAATCGACTCTCTGTTCTTCAAAATCCCGATATCTGAAATTGAGAAATTGAGAAACACCAAATCAACGATCCACACTGACTCTCCAGCCAATGACTATGATTTAATCGTGATTTTTTGTTTCACGATTTCGTGGGTTTTCTCAACTCTTCTACCTCCAACTTCCCGATTCACGAATTTGCGAAACACTAAATCAGTCGCCGCATCTCCTTCCTCGATGAATGACCATGATCACTTCGTGGAATTGGATTTCGTGAATTCTTCACGACTCCAACCTTTGACCTTTTTCTCCATGCAAGTCAACGAAATGCTGCTCTCTTGCCACGTATCCCTTCAACGAACGGTCTTGATGACTTCGGGATTTCACGATTCGGAGTTTCACAAATTCCACTCTGCTTCTGTCAATTTCTTAACCTTGTGAAATTTTGATGAACCTTTGCGTTAACTAGTGCGCTACTTCTCTGAGATCTGACGATTTAGAAGACTTCAGCTCCTACCAAATGGATCTCGACCCTCGATCTTATCCAACCTTCAAATTTATTTTCCGAAAGGTTTCTCCCACTCAACCTTCTGTACTTGTTCGTCTTTCAAATGTCAATTCTTCAGAACTTAGAAGTTTTTTTTTCCAAGTTACTCCTCTCGAGATTTAAGACCGCTACTCCTCCTAAGCTTCTAGTAAATGAAGTTTAAATCTCTCCCTGTGCACACTTTCACTCTGCGTCTTCTTCAAAAGACGTTTTGATGCCCTCCTGATATACTTTGTGCTCAATGTCCTGAGCATTCAAACTTTAACAAAAAAATGTTCTTATGCGCACTCCTTGCATTCAATATGAGAATTTTTCATACGAAATCTTCCTGTTATCTCTTTTGATCTTTTAAGTTGAAAAAGACTTCTTCACGCGCACTCCTTGCACTCTGAATGCACTCCTTGCATATCTTGTGGAAGAGAAACAATTGAAACTCATTCATACACTATGAACACCATTCACTTACAAACATGATAACTCATTCAGAACTATAACAACATCACACTGTGTATGTGGGTCAATTTTCTTGGTTCTATTCATTCAACAGAAAATGAAATTACAGTTGGTTTCCCTCTACACGATTACAAGAAAACTTGTCTGAGGACCCAACGCTTCTTCGCTCTCTATCCTCCTATTTAAATACTATTGCTTCTTGTTTAGGAGGTTACCTACTAATTTAGTGCAACCTAATGACTAATCAAACTAATATCCCACACATGTAATATATTTATAGTCGTGTAAGGATTTACATTTAGTTTCATCATTTCAAACCGTGGCCCGAATTTACAGACTATTTCATTTAATTAACAATCAAAACAAAAAAACTCCATCGCCACTAAGTTGGTTGAAGGGTTGGTTCGGCTCCTTCGATGTGTTGAGGTGTCGATTCTGATTCAATGCCCTCCTCTTTGATGTGACTGCGATGCTCCTGCATCAGATTGCATGGATTATAGAAGAAATGTTCAAGCAAGAAATGCCTATGTGGCCCCACGTAACATTGAATGTTACAAATGTCATAATTATGGACATATAGCTAGTGATTGTAGAAGCATGATCGATACTTCCATAAAAGAGAACATTTATATCAGATATAAGAAAGTATGGATAAGAAAACATGAAGAATAGGTGAACGAAGACCAGGTCTCGGAGATCGCAAGATTGGCAATAAAATGAGATGAAGAAAATTCTACAGAGAAAAAGAAATATGTCAGATACATAAAGGTTTGGACAATAACTGAAAGAAAAGAAGGACAAGTAAATAAGGAATGGGTTCAAGAGATTGTACTTTCAGGCATTGTAGTGAAATATGAATCCACAAATAGAAAGAAAGAAGTCAGATCTCATAGAGATGATGAATCTACTAATGAAGATGATGATGAATACACTTCAGAGTAGGAATTTTTTTGAGTCATCCGGCCTAGATACTCCTAGATAATATGAATAATAGATAGGGGGAGTCTATGCGGTAGCTGAGACAGACTAGAGAACCATCCTTCGAGCAGCTTGCAGAATTTGAGTAGACAGATTCACTGCATTCAGTTATAAGAAGTACAATATGATAGATTAATCAGTTGTAGTAGTACTTCATGATAGTACAATGACATATGAGTCAATATTATGGACAGTTGTGTAGAAGAGACTTGAACAGTATGGACAGATATGGATGTGAAATCAGTTTTTCTGAACAGGGAACTTGAATAAGAAGTCTACATTGAACAACTGGTTCCTAGAGCATGGTACTCTAGACTGGATAAATATCTACAACATGAAGGGTTCATAAAAGGAACTGCATACTGTTGGATGATTGGTTGTTGTCATTGATGTCAACCCTAGTCATTGGTTTTGAACCACAATATTGATGAAAGTATTTGGACATGAAGGACAATGCACATGCATACACAACACCCATGGATGATAGTATACATCATGTTGTTTCTGGTGGTAGGTGGCACGTCACATGGACCCTCATGGTTGAGGAGAAATGAATTTTTGAAGATGACAAAGTGAATTGAAGAAGGAAGTACAAATTGGCCCTGAAGATAATTAAAGAAAATAATTACAAAATAAGAAAGTGTCAGGTCAGACCTAATGTTAAAAGGAAGTGACATAAAAGGTATAAACACATAACATTATACATTCATTTTACATACACAAGTCGAATTTCAGAGGAAATCTGAAGTAAAGAAGGTCGAATTTCAATGGAGGATGAAGTCTTTTGGTGATGTGTTCTAAGATATGTTATTCACAGGTCATCTTACCATTTTCGCTATAACTTTTTTTTCTAGAATGATTCGGATAGTGAAATTGGTATGGTATTGAGAAGACATATCTAGGTACCTATGGTAAAAAAATTTGTTTTTATTCACTATACTTTTGGAGATACACTCAGTGGAAGATAGATTTTTTGACTAGTCCTGAAGCTAGTCATAAACAGGTGTTCTGGGTAAAAAAGTCATAACTTCTTCATAGAGAATCCAAATGAAGTGAGACCAATTTCATTGGAAATAGTACAGGTTGTATTTTCTTGTGTGAGATTTTCAGAATCTGATGTTAAATATTGAGCGTGGGGCATTCTGTACAAGTTCTCTCTCCTAAATAAACCAGAATTGAATAAGGTCTACCATTCTCTCTATAACTTCTTTTTGGGGAGGATTCAAGGAGTGAAAATTGGAGGAGTTTTAGAGAATACATTGAGTTATATTATCTATAGGATCAGAGTATTCTAATAAGTGAAGAATTGAAGAAGTTGAAGAAGTCTCAGAAAGAATTATCTGGTTCTATGTGATGGTTAGTTGATGGTGATGATTTAATGTAAAGTTTTATTATCTCTCATATATTCTTGGGTGGAAGGAAGAGGCAAGGATGGAGAGGTTAAACCTCTCTTGATATTGGAGGATTTTATCTTCCTTTTGTAGGTTTATCCCTCCCTTTATATTTGGAAGCTGGAGCTACCTTTGGAAGTCATTACTTCCCTTGAACAATAACTATTGATTACTTCTCATATATTGTGCATGGTGTATTGTGGTGTATTGGTGTAACTGTTATACTATTGTTCATTGCTCATTGGATATAATTGAATGGTTTAAGTATAAGTTGAAAAAAAAATTAAATTGTACTTGATACTGATGCACCCCCCTCTCAGTATAAACAATTGGTTTTAGAGCAGGTTACCTTCAGTACAGTTTAACCACTGGAAGGAAGATCCTAAGCAGAAATGGAAGACAACATTACAAATGGGATTCCACCATTTGATGGAAGCAATTTTGAATACTGGAGTAATAGAATGGAAACTTACTTGAAATATATTGTGCAATATGTTTGGTTCTCAGTTGCTTTAGGATACAATGCTTTGAAGAAACCAAAGACTACAGCCTAGAAGGAAGAAAAAAGGAACAACAAATTGGCAATAGATACCATCCTGGATGGATTGACAGATTCAGTGAAATTCAAGGTGGGATCATGTGCATCAACAAAATATCTTTGGTACAAGCTACAAGATTTTTGTGCAAGGGAAGAAGTGGAAGAAGAAGAACAAGTTGAAGCAAATTACAACATCTCAGATTTCAAAGAAGCAAATAGAGGTCAGTTGTTTTTCTTTAATTGTGAAGAAGTAGGACATGTTGAATTTGAATGTCCTCATCCAAGTATTGAAAGAGATGACACTGAAGAAGAAAATTCCAATGAAGCAGAAGAAAATCATGAAGCAGAAATGATTCAGCAAGAAGATGAGAATCTTAAAAAATTGAAGCATGTTGAGATTGAAAATAGAAAGCTCAAAGACACGCATAGAAAACTAAGAAGTGAATTGGGTATTTGTGAAAAGATAGTTGTAAGCTTGAAGAAACAATTAGAAGATTTTGAGAAACTAAGAGAAGAAACCATTTCCTTGAAAACTCTACTCGAAGAAGCAAGAAGAATAGGAGAAGTAAGGAATGCCCAAATGAAGAAGAAAGAAGAAGATTGTGAGAAACTTGAACAAGAAGTTGTCTCATTGAGGAAGAGCTTAAGAAAATATCAAGTTCCAAAAGACTTAACACATCTTGGATGCATGGTTGAAACTTCATACAAAGAAGATGCAAATACCAACAAGAAGGTTGAAGAAATAGCTACACGGACAGTTGATGAGAAGTGGACCAAGATACCAGAGAGAAGGAATAATTACAAAAGAGATGAATATCCAAGAAGACATCCTACCTTCAGGAATCAAAGAAGATTCAATCGATATGAAGGAAACTACAGAAGAGTAGATCATGAACCCAGATGGACTACATCACAAATAAGTTCACTTACTCCCAGGTATCAAAATTTGTTTCTTGGTCATTGTTATACTTGAAAAAATTTTGGACATAAGGCAATTAATTGTAGAATCAATGAAAGGAACAACTATGTAAGAAACATGAATGGTGTAAATAGAATATATGGAAATAATTGTGGATTTGTCAACAGAAGTTATAATTCATTTTCCCCATTGATGGAAAAAAATATTGTATGCTACAAATGTAATTATCTTGGTCACAAAGCACGAGATTGTAGATATATGAA
>SNQJ01S0006973.1:124540-137609 GCA_010110895.2 Picea sitchensis | reverse complement strand
CCCCCCTAGATCTTGCAACTTCCCATAAATACCCAAAATGAAAACCTGATCTGATACCAAGATGATTTGTAAATTGTCGTGGATATTCCACTGGAACAGTTTGTCACAATAGATTTGATAAATAAAACTGAAATCTACACTATGAAGGTTAAATTCCTTTAGATTCCAAAAAAATTGAGTTATTGATTTTCTTCTTATGCATGACATAGATAAACTGTGAAAAATAGAGAACTATAAAATATAATCACACACCATCCACAAGATAACACAAATATTTTCTATGGGAACCCCTTACATAAGAAAACCCATCTAGAAGGTGAGGTTTCTTTGCTCTCTTTTCTCTGGTATGGAAATAATGAAAGTAAAAAGGAGAAGGCACTCTCTATGGAGTTTCCTAAGACCTATGACTTATTAGGCTACTATAGAAAATTATCCCCCTATGTTATGCTCTCTAATTTCCCACTCTTAGTTGTTTTTCTCTACTATGGAACAACATACAATAACATAGAATGGAACCCCTTCTCCTCCTAGCGACTCAGTATTTAACATAGCCCGATAGCCATCTAGGGGCAGGTTTGTTACTTCCTCAACCCTTAAGTGTGGTAGAGTTTTGAACCTTCTATAATCTTCTTGAAAATTCTCACATGGCTAGCCCAATATGCATGAGTAATGGGGGAGGACATGACATCCTCTCGTACCATGGTGGTCAACACGATAGGTCAACTTGCGGAAGGCATAACTTTTGCATAAAAACTCCGATTGAGGAACAATTTGCACCGTTTGAAAGGTATCAGAGTGTAAAACAATGTTAAGGATGTGCACTTCATATTTGAATACTAGAACTCTAAAAATAGTTGTTTAATTCCTAAAAATGGATCTGGAAGGTTTCATAGCACAATTTTCCAAACTAGGACCTTACAAGTTAAAATGACCTTTCAAGATGATTCCTCCAATTTTTTCCACTCTGAAAGCATCAAGATAGATGATAAATAATATAATGATCCAATCTGGATCACTGCTTCTATGTCCATTAGACTATGTTTCCTCATTACCCAAACTAGTGTTTAGGCCTTTGGCTTCTCTCTCATGGTTCTAAGCTCTTTGTTCATCTTCCATTTCTCTAATATGTAATATTGATCTTGGCAACCATTGTTTAAGCAACCATTGTTATTAGAAATTATGCTTATTGTAAAAAAATCCATTAATTAGGCTACAGGTCATTCTTCATCTCACTTTATGAAGAGTATAGATGCACTAAACTAGATTCTAATCCTTTGGACACATTCTCCTTTAATCAATATTTCCAATGACTATACACATGCCTCATTCTTTTTTCTGAGCTAATAGTTACATCCTTATGAAGTTTGCCATTTCTACTACATTGTGCCCCTTTTAACTATACAATTATTCTCAAAGGATAACTTCTATCACCTATAGAATAAAATCTATTAGAAACCAAGAAAACTTTTATATAGGGAACAAATAGAATTGGTGATGGTGAATTCACAAATTAACTTTCATATTCTCAATCTATTCCTCTAGTCAAATTCTACAACAATCTAGAATTTGCAACTTTTTCCTTTTGCACTTTTCTCCAAACTTAGAATTTTTAGAAAAACTGGATATCTCCCAGGAGCAATTCTGGAAAAACTTCACTACAAAAAATTTGTCTGGGTTGATGAATAGGTAAAATGTCAAGTAAATAATTTTTTTTGGTTTTGTGATCTAGGGTCACTTTTTCTCCTCTGAAAATCTCAAATATCTCCAAAAAGATTTTAAGAATTGGAGAACAAGTATAACATGACAACAAATGGAAGAAAATTCCTTAATCCATTCTTATGCTCATTGTATTGAGCTCATGATGTGAATTTATAGTACATATATAGGACCATATCTAGATCTAGATCTCATTGACAACTCATCAATGGATCATGACAAAACCTCATCAATAGATAAGGTTTACAGTTCATATCAATGTGTCTCTTACTTTGTGATTGTCACAAGAGTTACAGTATAACATTCCCTCCCCTTAATCACAAGTTTGAATAATTGTACCGGTAAAGAAACAATGACTAGTATCATCTTCAATATGAAACTTCTAAACCGAACTCCGATGAAGATATGCCTAAAAATCACCAATATCTAAATAGTTCATCTAGAAGTGAACAACTACCATGTCTAAACATTGTCATTCTTTTTATTTATTGATTTGATTTGAGGATACTAGTTGCTATGTTGTAATTCCCAAATGTTGATTCATTTTTATGAATGATAGGACTTTGAATATTGAAGCCTGACTATCATTATGGATGTCTGATATTCCCCTTGTCAGGCACAAGGTGAGCATTTTAATGAAGTTGATTGAGAGGATCCAAGCTTGATATTTGGATTCATTTTTGGTGGTTTTTGGTTGACCACTAACCATCTTCCATTGATATTTGAACAATGTGGTGGTTTCGGATTACCAATAACCATTTTCACCCCCCCTGATTGTGTAAGAGAACTTGTCTTTTTCATCGATGTGCTTCCCCTCTTGAAGGCATTTCAGAATTTCATTTTTATTCCATTTGTGTACAACTCAAAGTGGGCATGTGGAAACAACCACATGTTATCTCATCCTGTGAGGGCCATGCTTGAAAGTTGTTCCCAAGGGGACCACTTTGGACTTTGGACCATGTTGAGTTCATTAATGTATTCCCCCCTTTTGGGAGTGGAGATTATCATGTTTGATTTATGTTTTAACTTCAAAGAACATATAAAATTGGATCTATATCATCATCAAACTCATCTGGAATAGTTTTCATTTCTCCATGTTGTCATGGCTTTACTCCATGTAGTTGTGGCATTATCTTTGTCTTGACTAGACAGTAAGAATGATGTATCTTTTTTACTTCTTTATTCCATTTCCATGAATTTACTCATCCATAATTAACTATTTTCTTAACCTTCTTCTTCTTTCGACACTTTTCAAATAGGTGATTTGTCTTCCCAAAATGAAGACAAGGATGGAGATCAAAACATTGTTTCTCCAAGTGACCAACTCTATGACAATGTTGGCACTTATTATCAAGATTATTCACTTCTTCAAAAAGTCCTACACTCACAAACTCAATTTGTTTAGAGTAATCTGGGATACGAAATCTCTTATCTTTGTCATATCCTAAGCCGTGTCGATTCTTTTTGAATGACAATTCTTCCCAATGTCTGAAAAACATCTTGGAAAGATCATTTTGTTGTTCATTTGTTTCTTCACATTTGTTGTTTCTTTTGTTGACAGTTTATGCTTCTTCTTCTAACTCTTCTTTGACAAATATTTATTTCACTAATTGAATGGAAGATTCTATATCTTATGTGTCTTGTGCATGAACTATCAAGCCTTTTGTATCACAAGTAACACCAACTATATGTATTATGTCTTGTGTGTCACAAGCTCCATCAACCTATTGTATGAACTCATTTGTATTACATATTGCATCAACCATTTGGATAAACTCCTCTATATCACATATTGCATCAATCTTCTCAATTAGATCCTCTGTATCACAAATTATATCAGCTTTTTGATTTTCTATATATGTTGCATCAAGCATGTCATCAATATGATTCTACAATTATCTTAACTTGATCTGAAGTGCATCAATCAATTGATCCTTCATTTCTATTTCATCTCAAAGATCATTTGTTCATTGTATTGTATCAACCATGTGATAAATTAGTTTTTTCTTTTGACTTAATGTCCACTCAAGATTTTTAATTTTATTTTGAAATTCATGGTTATCCTCTTGCAATTCCTTGATTTCCTGAGAAGTGTTTTGTAAATGCCTTCCTCTTTTTTTCATCTCTTTTTATTCTCTCACTCACTTGTCTCGCTCGCTTCCACTTATTCACTTGCACTTGTTTCTTTTTATATCATGCTTGTTTGAATTGATGTTACACTTAGGGTGTCGGGTACTACCGATCGTGCACCCTAAAGTGATTACAATAATGACTTAGATCTCTCTCTATATATATATATATATATATATATATATATATATATATATCATTCTTAATTTTTTACAATTTAACTTGTGAATGAAGGATTATTGCTCTTGAATTCTTAATTTTTTACAATTTAACTTGTGAATGAAGGATTATTGCTCTTGATTTACAATTTAGTGCAAAATATTTTACCAAAGATGACAATTTCTAAAAGGACTTCACTACATTTGATTTTTGCAATGACCAATGTACTTCATGGGCATTGTGTGTAACACCATCAAGCATCCACACATGTTCATGACCCCCTTATTCCCTTTTGAAGACAAGTATAGGATGTAAGTACCACCGAAAAAATGATATCCTTTTATTAAAATTTGCAATACATAAAACATAATGCTCTCAATTAAGCTTCCTTTCTCCTTTTATAATGAAAAGATCATCTTCTTCGTTTTTTAAACCACACTTTTACAATTTAGGCTGTTACAAAGCCATCAACAATTTTACCTAAAAAAAAGATTTCCAAATTCCAAAATTCCTTTGTCGTTCTAAAGGTTGCAAAACATATATGATTATTTGGAAACCCTTTCTCTACAAATTACATGACATAGTCAAGGAACTACTATGGCATCGACAACTACAATTAAATTCTTATAGCTATCAACTTTAATTCTTCCCCTTGACAAGTCATTGGATAAATGTGGAATATAAGTAAGTGATGCAACAGAACGAAAGTCAACCAAAACTATTAAAAAGAAAACGTCTACCTTCTTGTTTTCATGGACAGTACATTGTTGGCTTAAGAAATCTTCCTTCAAAAATTTTCTTAACTTGTTGTGTATAGATCATTTCTGCTCCACATCGTGTGCAGGTCGGTTCTTCTCTTTACAAGTGCATGGGGGCTGTCTTTCTTGAAGCGTTGCAATTGTTTGAAGAAACAACTTGGCAATGGAAAAAACCAGCAGTGCAGATCGGAACGGATGACACCAGATCGCAGTGGAAGAAGAGAGGTAGTCACTCATTGATTTTCTTGCAAGAGGGACGCTTCTTTGGGCTCAAGGCATATTCGTTTCTGCTGGGATGTGAAATTCCAAAATATGCCACCACTGGTACCAACTGCAATTACAAGATTAAGGTTTTCCAGATCGACTTCATTGATGGTGAGAACCCCAATCAGAATAATGGAAACCATGAAAGAAGTTCTGTTCCTCTGTCAACTCAACAATATCCGTCTTACAGATATATGGGTTACATGTGCCCAAAGAGTATATCTATTTGTTATGGAAACATATATATGAACTCATGTGAAAATAAAATATTTCACTTTTTTCCAAAATTCTAGATGAAAATAAATATTCTTCAAAATAAGTAGTAATGCAATTGCATATTAAACCAATAAGAAAAAAATATGATGGCCTTATCTTTGTCTTTTTTTGCAGCAGCGTGGATTCTTAGCTTGATGGTGGTTTCATTTTACTTGGGACATATTTCCTCATCATGAACCAATGAGATATTTGCTTGCATCATTACACTTTACTTTTTATAGACAAACTACCATGGAACTATCCAGCCTCTTAAGACTCAAGAAATCTCTGAGATTATCACCATTTCTTCACCATGGATTTGATATGATGTAGGAGCATTGTCATCAATGTTCAATGAGGCCAAGTGGAGGACAACTCAACATACAATGCGCACGTTCAAAATGTTTTGATCCCAAGGGGAGCGCGTCATTTTGATATTTTGAAAAGCATTGTAATTAAGAACCTTTAATGTTTGGAGGCTTGAGTCGTTGTATAAGATCGCAGAAGATTGTAATGATCTCAATTAGTTGTAGGATTGTACATATTTCGAGCATCAACTTGCATCTGGGTTGTAAATGTCATTTATTGTAATAAGGCCTAGTAGGAGAATGTTTAATTGTGATAAGATAACACTAGAGTAGTCGGTAGGAAGGCTCGAGAAGCCCCTCCATGTATAAGTATGTGTAATCTATGCCCAAATAAGGTTGATGAAGATAATTGTATTTGTTGCGGAGAATTGTTATTGGTTGTTGAACATTATTTTTCTATTGTTTCTAAGGAGAGTTGTAGATTGTTTCTAAGGAGAGTTGTAGAGGAGAAGTTGAGAGTTGTAAGAACCTATGTAAATATTTGTTGAGTGAATATAATAGAGGAGAATTTCTTTCAGATCTTTGCATATGTTTTCCTTTGAGTAACTGGGTAATGTTGTGTTATTTGTTTTATATACGTGTTTCTGCATTTCATGGTTAATTGAATGAACCTGTAATGTTCTGTAAGTTTCAATTATTTCTCTTCTGAAGCATTGGTGCAGAGAGTGCACAGTAGCCACGCAAGGAGTGCGAAGGCAAAGTCTCTTTTAGACTTTGTAGATTGGGAGAGATAAAATTGATTATGTAGAGTGAGTGCAAGGAGTGCAGATATACTCGTCTGAGTATAAAAGATCAAAGAAGACCCGTGCAAGGTGTGCATCGAGCCAACACTTAGTGAAGTGTTGAAAGAGTCTCGAAGGTAGATGAGTGCAAGGAGTGCGTGGGAAGATTTCGTAAAAATATTCAAGTGTCAAGTTTCCATAGAAGCGTAAGGCGTGCGCCGGAGGTCCAAAACACTTTGGGTGATAAAGCTGAGGAGAAATAGCGAACATAAGTCTGGAAGGGAATAATCCATTCATTTTCAAGACCGAGTGGACGATATCTTCCCGAGAAGGAGTCAACCTTTCCCAGTCCTTAGATCTGGGAAAGTAGCATGGGTGATAACCCTTGAAGTCCTTCGGACTTCGCTCATTTGTATATTTTCATGTAACTGTTGTGGAGGAGACAAAATTCCCAAAGTCTTGGGATCTGGTGTGAATATGTACTGTCCATTTATGTAGCCACGTGTCAGCAGATCTTGGAGTTCGAAAATATAGCATTCCGGAGGAATTGGGTTTTATTTTGTGCTGGGTTGAGAACTCTAGAAGGAACAAAGGTCGGATCCCATCTCGACTATTCATTCGCAAGAGCACATGCATCGTTGATTAAACCTCTTGTATATTCAGAGTTCACAAATTCGAAGTGAAATTTGAGTTGCTTAATTCTCCGAAGTTTGGAGCACGGACTACATATCCACCACTAATCTGAGGCAAGCGTCAGTCGTCCGATTTGCATCTTCGGAATTCACAAATTTGTGGTATTTGCATGGTCGTTGGGTAAGGACTTCGGAAGCGTCGAGACCTAAAACACTCGTAAGCCGTAGATCTTGGAATACACTAAGAGTCGTTGATCTGTGCCATTGTTCGGTCATTAGCATATTCGACGTTCGGGAAAATCAAGAGTTGTTATTATTGGAACTCTTGAAGCCCGAAGTTTCGAAGTGACACAGTTCCTACCATTCAAGGGTTTAGCCCACAGATTTGGCTCAGGGTCACGTGGAAGACTTTTTTGGAGTGTTAGGACCCTCGTGAACACAAATTTGCACGCTGGGAAGAGAGATAAGGCATGTGGTATAATATTTCGAAGGCCTGGCAGGAGCCCAAGAGTTGAGTCATCTCCCTACTATGAACGATACTTAGACTGGGAGGTTGCACAGGCCCCTGGGGTGGTGGGGGTTTGCATCGAGTGGTATCCGAGAATAAATTTTCACTGAAGATAGTAGGCAAAGGAGGAGACTTTTCTAATATTATCAAGTAGTGTAAAGAAATATTGGAACCATGGCACCAAAAATATGCAGAGAGAGACCAATGGTAAACACAACCATGGGAGAAGAGATGAGACAACTTCGTGCAATATTGGATTCCATGGAGACAGCACAGAGGAGACCACATGATGTTGGTGACGTTGGAAAAGATGAAAGTGAAGAGGTTGAAGTTGAAGAAGTTGCAGGAGAACAAGTAGTAGAGGAGCAACTGTTGAGAGTTGTTGTCAAGCTGGGAGCTAGAGAAAAAATAGAGGTCCAAGTGTATGAAGGTAATTTGGATGTTGAAGAATTTCTTGACTAGATAAGTGCTTTAGACAAGTACTTCGACTATGAGGAGATTGATTATGAGAAGAAGGTAAAGCATGTTGTGACCAGATTGAAGGGACATACAACGTTATGGTGGGATGAATTGCAAGCTAACAAAAGATGCAATGGTAAATACAAAATCAAGAATTGGGATAGAATGGTAGCTAGGTTGAAGGATAAATTCATACCCAAAGATTATCAGATAAATATGTTCAGGAAGTTGCAGAATCTGAGACAGAAAGGTTTTTTGGTGAAAGAATACACCGAAGATTTCTACAAGATGAACATAAGAGAAGGGCATAGAGAGAATGATTAAGAAAAGGTTGTTAGGTGGTAATATTATGGTTTTTGCGGGAGGTATTTACCTCCACGTGTGAACCTGACGAGAATAGAAGACTTCGGAAAGCAAGAGAAAACCCTAATGAGTTGGTTAATAACCCTAGAAGTCTTGTCGACTCAAGAAGATAATTTATATTAGATTATTAGCCTCCAAGAGAAGAAGTCGACCAGAAATAATAATAATATACTAAACAGATACATATCCAGAAGGAGAAGTCGGCCCCAACAAATCTGGCAGAACAAGTATAAATACAGGGCACCAGTTCTCATTTGACACATCTCAGAATTGCAGAGAGCAACTGGTGCGCACTGCAGTTCCCAGTTTGGTGCCCACATGTGGAGGAGGGCTGCAGGTGCAGCTGTAGCAGCAACTAGTTTTCAGTATTAGCTTGGAATATCTCTTGGCTAGGGTTTGGACTATCTGATCAGCTATTATTGGTGCTCTATCCTTGGAGGAAGATGCGCTACACCTTGTTTGGCTATCTAGCCTAGGGTTTGCTTCCAGAGTAATTCTTAGTCAAGGTTAAGGTGCTCGGAGGGTGGCTTCGGCCTATGGTTGGGTGACGAGGCTATCGTCAATGGTAAAACGAGCACACAATCTTCTATATTCTAACAAGTTATGGGACCACACCTCCTTCATTCAGTCTAAATGCTGGAAGGAAATATATCCGCTAGAATATTGAGCTCGCTGAGGAACTACAGCTAGGGTTACTAGCAGAAGTAGCTTCCAAGACACTACCGCTAGGGTTACTAGCAGGAGCAGTGGAAAAAACCCTAATCCTATTGTTGAAGAACCTTAAGTGAATGGATTGACCTAATATCCAGATAGATCAGTGTTCCCTAGACTAGCGCATCTCCTGATACTCTCAACAAGCCAATACGTGAAGGTTTATTTTCTGGTCAAATCTAGGGTTTGACCAAGTCAAAGCAGTCATGACTAACTCTATGAAGTCTGAGAACAAGTTAGATGGAGCCTCTATATTCAGAGCATGGAAGACAAGGATTTATCTCATCCTTGCCAAGAATAAATTGCTGGATATCGTGAAAGGAAAGATCGTGAAGCCATAGTTTAAATAAGGAAAAGAGAAGGAACCACAGAACGTTGCAGCTATGGAGAAGTTGAAGGATGTTGACATCAATTCCATGAGTATCATAGTGGATTCTATAAAATACCACTTGATACCCTACATCTCCCATCTTGACTCATCAAAGAAGATGTATGATGCCCTAACAAATCTCTTCTCAGTCAGAAACATAGGACAAGTTATGAGTCTGAAGAATGAGCTCCGTGACATGAAGATGAATGAGGATGAAAACATAACATCATACTTTGTAAGGATTTCCCAGTTAAGAGATCAACTACAAGCTATTTAAGAGATCACTTCAAAGAAGGAATTGGTGAACATAGTACTCAATGGTCTTCCCAAGACGTGGGATGCATTTGCTGCAAGCATGAACACAAGGAAGGAGTATCCGACATTTGAATAAATTTGGACTTGTTGTGCTAAAGAATAATCAAGGATCAATGCAAAAGAGAAACCCCAAAAGAATTACGACGATCAAGCTTTCACAACAAGATTCAAGAACTTCAAGAACAAAAGGAAGTTTGGTTCAAGGAGGAAGCCAAATCAAGAGAAAGACATTTCAGAAGTGCAATGCTTCAACTGTCGAAAGTATGGTCACTACAAGAATCATTGTCCCAAGCTAAAGAAAAGGAAGGAGAAACACAAATCATCGATTGCTGAAGAAAAGGAACCTACAAAGAAGACTAAGCAAGATGAAAGAGACTTCTTCTTCTAAAAGGCAACAACACTCTTCTTATTTCTTGTTTACATCGTCTTTGTACATATCTTGCTTGCATCGTCTCTGTACATATGTTGTTTGCATCGTCTATGTACATATCTTGTATATCTATCTCTTCGAAGATAATGTGTTCTAAGAAGAACTATACCTATGGAAGAACAAACAAGATGAAAATACATATCATTAGATAATACACATGAAAGAATGAAATACAAATCATGTGGAAGCTATTAAAAGATAAAGCCAAATCAATTATGAAGAGACTTAGAAGAAGCAAAGACAGAAAGAAGTCAACAATCGAGAGGAAATTGGAAAAGGACTTATGACATTTTGTAGAAAAACAACAAGACGAAAGAATGGACTCTGTTAGACAAGAGAGCCAATTATACATTGCAGAAGACAATAAGGATGTAGATGGAAGCGTGGACTCTGTCAGACGGAGGGAGATGATTATATATTGCAAAAGACAATAAGGATGCATATGGAAAGCGTGGACTCTGTCACACGGAGGGAGCCAATTGTATGCACTCATACATGAAGCAAGGATTAGGAGGGAGCTAATCCTATGATCCATTGAAGATAATGAAATATATAGCAGCCATGAAAGACAACACATGTTCAGTTCAACCTCAGAAGAAGTCTTCTTTGAAGAGAAGCTTTAAAGTATCCCTGGTTGTCCATCCAAATCCGTGATCCTATGATGAAAGAAAGAAATGGAATATTTAGGGCATGGAATCTACTCCATGGACCCAAGAAGCTAAACATGAGGAAGAACATGAAGATTCAAAGAAAGAAAGAGAATTCAGAATAACCAGTCATTGTATCAAGAATCAAAATATTACCAGCTTGATATGAACTCAATAAAAGCAATCAAGAAGAATAAATGGAAGTCGTGATGATGAACAGTGTATAGAAGACTCATGAATAAAATCATTACAAGATCCAAAAACTAGAGGTTCTCCCAGAGGGAGGGAGAAGACTATGATGATTACTTGTTCTAGTAAACTAGATTTATCTCTACATAAGTCATTATATCATCCGCAACATCCATGAGTCAGAATTCTACATCAAATGAATGCAAAGAATGTTCTCTAGAGAAATTGAATAAAGAGCGTATGAAGAGCAATCTCAAGACTTTGAGGCATACCAGAAAGAGACTCTTGTATGCAGATAAGAAGAATATAACTTGATGGAGAACCTCCAATGCACAGCAGAAGCATGGTGAAGATTTCCTATGACTACTCAGTAGATCAGATCTCATGATGACAGAAGAAGTACCACATAGATATGTTCCAGTTTTCCAACTATGATATAATCTATTGTTCAGATCTACATGAAGCCTTCACCGTGTTCCAGACTAAAGTACATTTGAAATCAAGCATTACATTATCCATGATGAAGTCCAGAAAAGAGAAAATGATTCTCCAATACATATCTCCACAGATGAGCAGATAAGAAGACATCTTGGTAAAGCTTCTATCCAAGATGAAAGAGTTTGCGTACTCAAGCTAAAGCTCGTGGAAACAACTTCCTTCGTATTGAAAAAGGAAGAAATGACTCTCTAAGTTAGGAGGTAGAACTGAAAACATTATTGAAGACATTCATCTTTAAATTTGAAAAATAGTCCATCTTGGACAGATGCTTTCTTGGTCGGAAAGTGGATTGAGACTTCTGACGGGCAGTCACTTCCCATTGTGGTTAACATGGGAAGTAGTCTAATTGTTGTTGTATCATAGACATCGACTTCCCATTGTGTTTAACATGGGGAATGGTCTGGGGCAGTCTCTCTTCTTGAGGGTTACTCAAGAAGACTAGCCCGCTTCGCGGGACAACGATTTCTCATTGTGGTTAACATGAGGAATGGTCTGTTTTGGAGGTTGATGCAGGACAGTCTTTTCTTCTTGTGGTTAATAGAGGAAATGGTCCAGACAGTCATTCCTTAGGGTTTATACATTCTCTCCAGAGTGCACTTTGATTAGTGTAGGAGGAATGGTCCAGGCTCAGCAATCAAGGATAGACATTCCTTAGGGTTTATACATTCTCTCCAGGGTGCACTTTGATTAGTGTAGGAGGAATGACCTAGGGTGGGGAATGGTCCAAACTCAACATTCCTTAGGGTTATACATTCTCTCCAGGGTGCACTTTGATTAGTGTAGGAAGAATGGCCCAGGGTGGGGAATGGTCCTTGTTCAGAAGATAGGACAATTATTCTTCCTTGCTTGAGAAGAATAGTCTAGATATCTCATTGTTCTACTCTGAGGGCATATATTATTTCATATCTCATAGATATGAGTGAAAGATTGGCCCAAATGATTCAATTTATATCATAACATTGTTTTTGTACAGGTTGCTATCAGATGTTTGTTATGAAGACCATATGACAGTAGACGAAGAATATTGTGGTGGATATGTTCCACTGTTCGTGAGGCAGGTATTCTTTCATATCTCACAGACGTGAGTGAAAGATTGGCCCAGATGATTCAGTTTATATCATAACATTATTTATGTGCAGGATGCTATCAAATGTTTGTTATGAAGACTACATGAAAGTAGATGAAGACTACTGTGGTGGATATGTTCCACTGTTCGCAACTACGCGTTGTTGATCAAGTACTTGTGTGTTACTTGGTGTGGTAGTGTACCACTGGATTGTAGTTATGTACTACTATGGATAAACACAGTTGTGTTCTATTTTCATTCTAATTGCCTTGAAGACTATCAGTTGTTTATTGGAGATCATCATCATCCAGAAGAATGATGAACATAGATTTTCCAGACAGAAAACAGTTCAGAGCATTTACTCTTCTAGATTATAAGAATGGCTCTTGTATCACTCTATGGTGTGAGCGACTTATCCAACATCATGTCTAATTACTCAGATGAAGTATGGTTTCGAGAGATGATGCAGCTGATGATGATGGTGATGCTCATGATCTAGTCATGAGATA
>SNQJ01S0006973.1:51893-97754 GCA_010110895.2 Picea sitchensis | reverse complement strand
TTAGGGCATCGTACATCTTCTTTGATGAGTCAAGATGGGAGATGTAGGGTATCAAGTGGTCTTTTATGGAATCCACTATGATACTCATGGCATTGATGTCAACATCATTGAACTTCTCCATAGTTGCAACGTTCTGCGGTTCCTTCTCTTCTCCTTCTTCAAACTCTGGCTTCATGATCTTTCCTTTCACGATATCCAGTACTTTATTCTTGGCAAGGATGAGGTCAATCCTTGTCTTCCACGCTCTGAAGTTAGAGGCTCCATCTAACTTGTTCTCAGACTTCATAGAGTTAGTCATGGTTGCTTGACTTTGTCAAACCCTAGATTTGACCAGAAATTCAAACTTCATGTCTTGGCTTGCTGAGAGTATCAGGAGATGCGTTAGGCTAGGGCGCACTGATCTGTCCGGAGATTAGGTCAATCTCTTCACTTAAGGTGCTTCAACAAGAGGTTTAGGGTTTTTGCAACTGCTCCTGCTAGTAACCCTAGCGGCAGTGTCTTGGGAGTTTCTTCTGCTAGTAACCCTAGCGACAGTTCCTCAACGAGCTCAATATCCTAACAGTTATGTTTCCTTCTAGCGTTTAGACTGAATGAAGGAGGTGTGGGCCCATAACCTGTTAGAATATAGAAGAATGTGTGCTCGTTTTACCATTGACGATACCCTCGTCACCCAACCATAGGCTGAAGCCACCCTTTGAGCACCTTAACCTTGACTGAGAATTACTCCGGAAGCAAACCCTAGGCTAGATAGCCAAACAAGGTGTAGCGCATCTTCCTCCAAGGATAGCACACCAACAATAGTTGATCAGATAGTCCAAACCCTAGCCAAGAGATAGTCCAAGCCAACACTGAAACTGCTAGCTGCAACAGCTGCACCTGCAGCTCTCCTCCACACGTGCGCACCAAACTGGGAGCTGCAGTGTGCACCAGTTGCTGTCTGCAATTCTAAGATGTGTGAAATGAGAACTGGCGCCCTGTATTTATACTGGTTCTGCCAGATTTGCTAGGGCCGACTTCTCCTTCTGGATATGTGTTTGTTCAGTATATTATTATTATTTCTGGCTGATTTCTTCTCTTGGAGGCTAATAACCTAATATAAATTATCTTCTTGAGCCGACAAGACTTCTAGGGTTATTAGCCAACTCATTAGGGTTTTCTCTTGCTTTTCGGAGTCTTCTATTCTTGTCAGGTTCACACGTGGAGGTAAATACCTCCTACAACTACCATAATATTAACACTCATATCATGAGGGTGCATGGTCCTTCCCCTTGCTTGATCATGTTGGATTGAGGTCAAGTGACCACATTTATTTACCCGTGGTACATGTGACAGCTTCTGGTGGCCTCTTGTGTAAGCCTCCCTTATTTATACATTCTTAACGTCTTGTTACCCCTTGCATTACCATTGATACATCTAATCAATTAGTTGTGTAATAATTATGAATCAATTTTAGCAAACAAGCATGTAGGATGATGTATTTGGGAGTTCCATATAACATATTTTGGTTTCTTGTAGTCTATAAACTATTTTCATTACATCTCTCTCTCTCTCTGATATAACAGATGCAATCTGAGGGGTATCTCTACATTGCATTTTTTAAAGAACATATATCCTTCCCCAGGTCCAAGGGATATTTATTTACCAAATTCATTTGGGACTAACAACTGACCTCCTAGAACTCATGCAAGGGGTATTTATTTACCAAATTCATTTTGGACTAACAACTGACATCCTAAAACTCATGTTGTTTGAGCAAGGCAAAACATAGCAGAGACGGAACTTGTTACTCTCCATCAACCTCATGAGTTAACCAATGCCTCATTGGTTTGTATTTATATTTTTATATTAAGAAATTATTATCACAATTATAACTTATATAAAAACAACAATACATTTTCAAGAAATATTTAATATTGTAGTGGAAAATTTTATATGTTGTAGAAGTAAAATAATGTAATGGAAAATTACATTTTCATTCTCCAACGCGATTTAAGCATCCCACTAAATGTCGCCTCTATCCATGATATATTCTATTGAATTGATGGCTTCACATTGAAATTGCTGCAATTGTGTTAATTTACTCTGAAGAATTTTGGGTGTTTTCCAATGTTGTTGTTTTCCTTAAGGCTATGGTGGTTATTGCAATGTGCATTAATAGGTGGACTACCTGTTTAGATTTTCTTTGGATTAACACTTGGGGGTCTATATTTTTCTTTGTTTAGCTTTGCTTTAGATTAAAACTTGGGCATTTGTATTTTTCTCTATTTTGTTCATGATAAAGCACAATTTCAATATTAACTTTAACTGTGTTCTATTTCATCATCAGTGGTTTGCTCCTTCGTATCAATCCAAAGGAGCTAGACAATGAGGCTCTTTCTTTATCTCCTTTATCACCTTGAGGCTCGTACCTATGTAGGGATCCATGCTTGCTAGGATCTATCACACTCCTAAAAAATATGCAAACTAATCTCATCTACAAAAGATATTGCAGTTTTGGGCTTCAAGGGAAGTTTATGACAATGAAACTATGTGTAGTTTCGCTGGAGTTGGACCAGTAAAAAGAATCCTCTAGCCAACAACTATCTATTGGACTAGTAGGTACTTCTTTTGATTGGAGTAACTCCTGGTCATCACTAGAGCATGAACAACAAGATAAACTCGTAGGACTTTTACAACAACACAAATCTTTGGTGTTGAGTACAGAGTTTAGTTCAATTCAATGACATCTTATCCTTTTGCAACACTTTGCAACACAAATATGTTGATCCAAAATGTACTTCTTTTGACTGTAGAAGCTTCTTACCTTTTTTGTTTTCCATTGATATATTAATTTTGTCTCTTGTTTAGGAATTACTTAAGCACTCAAAAACCTCCTCAATGATTGTTAGTTTCATAAAGAAACTCCTAGTCATCGGCAAATCATGAAAAAAAAACACCTATACTATTGTTACAACATGATAAATTTTTGTGTTGAGTGCACAGTTTAGTTCAACTGAATGCCATCTCATCCCTTTGCAGCTAATGTGGTATCCCTATATGTAGTATTCATCGGTTTCTCAATGTTTTTATTCATCAATGCTTTTAGCTGCTCATCACTCATATCCATTGTGTCCTCCAGGGTTTATAATAATAATGTTTTTCCAAATGCAAATAGGAAGTGGGTTCCTTTCCCCCTTTGAGCCCCTTGGATATCTGATAGTGATTTATCTACTTTCGTATATCCTTGAAAGAGTTATAAAGTTTTTCAAAGTTAAACCTTTAGAGATCCAAACAACATGATGATGAAAGGGAGCCAACCAATCATACAAGTGATGATTGTATTTCACCTCCCCTTCCCTTCATCGGGATCAACTAATATAGGAAGGTTGGGCATTAGAGCTCTCACTAATCGTAATGAAGTCAACTGATACTAGCATGTTTATACTTCATACAAGAAGTAAAGGGGATCAAGATATCATACATCAATGAGTGCTAGAGCTTCAACATGATAGTTTATGCCTATTCTCCTTTTCACTGGTACTTGGATAATGTTGTGTAATGCCAACAATTTGTGGAATTTCCAAGTGCTTTGTAACATGATATTTTGCGAAGCATCACATGTGAAGTTCGCAAATTGTAACAATTACCCATTTCAAATGGATTATACAGTACATGAGTTAAGTTTTTCCTCGTTAATACATGAGTTAAGTTTTTCCTCGTTAATCCTTTTCATGTATCAATACCTACTCCAACCCCTTCAAGTGCTCAATAGACTACACAACCATGACATCTATCCATTGTTAGAGGTGGAGATCAATGCCCACATCCATTGGTTCCTCCAAGGCTTACACCATGATTTTTTTTTAAATGCCAAATAAGAAGTGGGTGCTTTACCTCGCCCCCCACCTTGAGCCCTCTAGAGATTCAATAGTGGTTCATTTACTTTCATATATCCTAGAAAGAGTTTCACAGTTTTTCAATTTAATCCTTTAGAGATACAACTTTATCTGATGTAATAGAGGATATGATGAAATGAATCCAGCCAGGTTGTACAGGTGGTGATTGTATTTGGCCTCTACCTAATATTCAAGTTGTGATGAAGATACTAGTACACTCCTTGATGTAAGCCAAGATCAACTAGTATAGGAAGAACGACAGTGGAGCTATCGCCCATCCTAGTGAAGTGAGATAGTATTATGATGTTTATACTTCATACATGAAATAAAGGAGATCAAGATATATACATCAATGAGTGCCAAATCTTCAATAAGGTTGGGCATTGGAGCTTCACTTTGATCCTAACAAAGTGAGCAAGGATCATCTAGTACATGAAGGTTGGGCATTGGAGATACCTTTGATGCTAGCCATATGTTTGGAATGATGTTTGCGGTTCTTGTTTCTCTTATTGAGGTTATACAAAACAAACACATTTTTATGTTTTCTTGTGCTTAAAAATGAGTGTAGGTGTTTTGGGATTGGCATTTGAAGTGCTTGGATCCTTAAATATTTTGCATGATATTTTTGAGATGATAACGCAGGCATGGCTCTTTTAGTAAATGTAGTTGTAATTTGACAATAACTTTGTCATGATATTTTGACGATCAACTGGAGCATATAAAGTGATATTACAACTTGCAAGTGCCACAAATCCTTCTGCATATGTTCTTAGTCGGGGTATTGGTTGGTGGGTGAGTTGTTTGGGATTGATTGTTTTAAATCAAATTTCGTTTTATTTGAATTGACACAATTCATGTACATGCTTTTATCTGGAAAAATGTATGGGACTTACTAGTGTTATGCTCTGGGGTATTGGCATAGGGTATTGGCATACTACTAGATGGTATTTTTGGGATAGGAATTGGCTCCACTATTTCATTGGGAGTATGCTCTGCTCATTGAACTCATCATGAAAATATTATTACGAGTACTTAATTTCTAGAAATCATGTTTTATACCTTAAACTTTAACTGAATCTATGTTATTATTTTAGAGAAAATGTTGGACTTCTTGGTATTACTAGAGTAGGCAACCAACTTGTTGTGCAAATATCAATTGGTTTTATAATCTTATTTTCAATATTAGGTTGAGGGTGGGAGTGGGGGCTAATATTAGAGAAGACATAATATGTTTTTTCTAATATTACCCCTCACCCCCACCCTTGTTGGTGAATTGGTTTTATAATCTTATTCAATATTAGATTGAGGGTGGGAGTGGGGGGTAATATTAGGTTGAGGGTGGGGGTGAGGGGTAATATTAGAGAAGACATAATATGTTTTATCTAATATTACCTCGCACCCCCACCCTCGTTGGTGACTCATTTTTCCTTGCTAGATATATATTTTCTTGATTTGAGAAAAACATATTTACTTGTTTGAGAGAAATGCATTTACTTATTTGAGAGAAATGTTTATGATTTTGTTCACAATCCTTCGTATTAATGCATTGTTTTATTTACTGACATTTAGGGAAACTAGGAGCTCTTTTTACATCAAAACCATTTCCAGATTTGCTACGTTATATGGTGTTCTCTATGCTAATTGGTAAGTGGTTTCAATCAATCCAAATAAAATAAATATATTTGGAAGTTCAGGTTTGTGGGTTTCTGAGTGTTCCTATTTGTTGTTATTTTTTCTAGCTGTTGATGATGTTTCCATCATGCAATTCACTAACATGAACTCAATGTGATACATGTTCATTGTTATAGTTTTCTTATTTATGGGACTGTCTATTCCACAATACTTAAATGAGTTTGTTGTTACTTTTAAAGTGGGGCTTGTCGATACAAATGCATGATGGATGGGTAAGTTCATAAAGAATTATGATGCATGCATTGTTTTGATTTTCAAAGTAGGATCTAATAGAGGTCTTGTGCCTACTTTTAATTTGTCATCTTTTGGTTGCAGTTTAATGACTTCGTAAACACCATATTCATCACCAACAGTGGCACTAAGTATTGCAGTATTTCTAGATAAAAATTTAGAAGTTGAACAAGCCAAGAGCGATAGAGGGATGTCGTGGTGGGTAAAATTCAAAACATTTATAGGGGACATTCAGAATGAGGAGTTATACCATTCAATCTTAGTAAGTTCCCTCTCCCAACATAATTTCGAGGATCTGTTATGCGATTGGATAATGTTTGCTAGGAAATTGTTGAGTGAATGTACTATTATGTTATTTCAAATTGGTTTATAAATTGAGATTTTCAATTCTAAGGAAATGGTGACATGCATACGTCTCCCAATGATTAAAGAAGATGATGTGATGGGTCGAGTGATAGTTGCAATGGAAATCCTTGTTTGTCATAAAATAACTATTTTCCGATCTCTAGTTTGGTCTCTAGTGTAACTTTTTTTATCATTATTATTCTTTCAACACTATGAAAGTGAGAGGGCATTGCCTGAATTATTGTTGTGAGGGGTTGAGTGACAGTTGCAATGGAAAACCTTGTTTGTCATAAACACCTATTTTCTGATCTCTACTTTGGTCTCTAGTGTAATTTTTTTTTATCATTATTCTTCTTTCAACACTATGAAAGTGAGAAGGCATTGCCTTAATTACTGTTGTTTGTCACTTAATCTTTTTTTTCTTTCCAATAAACAACAAAAAATATTCATTGTGTTTGAAAATCGTTTATGTAATAAGAAAGCACACAACAAAAAATATTCATTGTGTTTGACAATCGTTGATCTTTTGTTTGTGAGTGCACAACAAAAAATATTCATTGTGTTCGACAATCATATATGTAATAAGAAAGCATGTTGTTGATAACAAATCTCTCATTGTATGAATCATACTTATCTTTGGTATTATTATGAGGGAACTTTATGTTGGAAAAACTAAGCTAAATTTATGTTTGGAAAAAATTATCCTAATCTTTGGTATTATTATGAGGGAACTTTATGTTGAAAAAACTAAGCTAACTTTATGTTGGAAAAACTAAGTTGTGGTTTTATTAGATATTGCAAAAGTTGCAGCTAGAGTTTATACCTCTTCACTTTGCAAATAAATTTCAAATTGTAATAATGATTTTGCCATTAATATTTTGAAATCTTTGTATAAAGCAAAAAGTGGTTCTTTGTATAATGCATAAAATGGTTTGGGAATTTATGTAGGAAGAATTAGGTGTCTCATGTCCTTGAAGATGTTGATTGCCTAGCAATGATTTCAATATGGTTTACCACAATTTTTGGTTTTGATATTGAACCAAAGTGTTAAAAAGGGACTGCCTAATTAAAATGTTTCAGGAACAATTGTTACCCTCAATTTGACTTCATAAATTCATTGAGCTTGATAACCTAATGATGCTTATTTTAATTGCTAGTTTCACTCAGAATTCTCTTAATAAAAGATTAAAATGGCATTGTTTGGGGTATTTAGCTCTTTATGGTCAACAATCATTGTTGCTTTTGTAGCTTACTATTTACTTTTTTTCTTCTGCATTGGAGGCAATGTAAAAAAAATCACAATGGGCACAATAAAAAAAAAGGCAATACTTGCAACTTTGATAGCTTACTCATTACTCTTTTATTTTTATTTGCGTTGGAGGCACTATTAATTTTGGCATTATCATTTCTACCTCTATAAGCAAAAATACAGTGAATTTATGCCTAAACTTGTGGAGATTATTACTATTTAGATTTTCTTTTTCTCTATATTGTAGGAATGGTTAAACGATTTAAACAAGTTTATGCCTGAAATGCCAAAGCAGGGCTTAAGTTAATAAAGTGAACTTGTGGAGCTTACTATTTAGATTTTATTTTTCTCTATATTGTAGGAGTGGTTAAATGATTTAAACAAATTTATGCCTTTATTGGCAAAAAGATAGTTAATGCTTTGCCTGAAATGCGAAAGTAGGGCTTTTGCATTGGAGGCAATGTCTGTTAATTTTGACATTATCATTTCTACCTCTATAAACAAAAATACAATGAATGCCAAAGCAAGACTTAAGTTAATAAATTGCAAGCTTTTGTTAATGTTACAATGTTTGTTATATCACTACATAAACAATGCATCATGTAAATACAATGAATTATTGTCTAAACTTGTGGAGCTTCCTATTTATATATATATATATATTTATATTGTAGGAATGATTAAACGATTTAAACAAATTTATGACTTTATTGACAAAATGATAGTTAATGCTTTTCCTGAAATGTCGAAGTAGGGCTTAAGGTAATAAATTTCAAGCTTTTGTAGTGTTACATTGTTTGTTATATCACTACAAAAACAATGAATCATGTCTCCAACACAGTGCTTTACTTAATTCATTTTTAAATTTAGATGTGTTAAAGACAAAATGCACTTGTTTGTATTTTAAATATCTAAATCACAAGGAGACTAAACTTTTATGCCCAAAATCTATCAACAACAGATGCTTGCACTTCAAAACACTCTTCCAAAATCAAAATAATTTTGAGATGCTTTTATCAACCCCTAGAAAGTTTCCTTTATATATGCATGTGTATCTTGATTTATTCCTTTTATACTTTGGTTCAAATATTGGTGGTTTTTACACCCAAAGGTTACGCACTATGACATCTTGACATGAAGAGAGAGTTCACGCTTGTTTACGGTTCACCACTTGATGTTCACATACGGGTTGTCATCCAAATTGCAGGTTGAATGCCAATGTACTATATTCCACATGGTCATTATGAGAATTCACACTCATTTAGGGTTCAACTACGGTCCACCACATGATGGACATAGAAGGGTGGTCATCCAACTTGCAGATTGAATGCCAATGTGTTGTTATATTCGAGATGGTCATCGAGGGAATGTATACACTCATCATGGCGATTGTTTCACTCTTAACATCGACTCATTTTGGCCTTGTAGTTCATATCAATGCCACTTCCACAATGATTTAATACTTGATTTGTGGCATACAAATATCACAAGACGACGACCTGAACCCTTCATGGTCATAGGTGAATTTCAACATCATTTGGCTTGATGAATTTTTAGCATTCTACCATTGTCTTCGCTTTTAATTCCACAACATAAAAGTTATTTGAGAAGAAAGCAAGAATACCTATCTCAAATTTTTTAATAAGAAAGAAAGAATACCTATCTCTTTTTCCTCTGGTAATGCGCTCTTCATTGGTTTAATCGTTAGAGTTGGAAATGAGATGTTAAACCCTTTGCCTTCCCCAAGGGTTTGCTAATAGAAGGGGATCCCAGGTTTTGAAAGGTGATAATTATGGATTTGGACATGTGCTTTCATTCTCAATTATCCTTTTGAATGGGGTCCAAATTTGCTTTTCTCTTTTTTAAAATATCGGTTGGCTTTCGGGTTTTGAGAAAAAAAATAATTTAATTGCAGATGCAAGTGTTCTATATTTACCAACAAATGTCATTGCATATGCAAAAGTTCTATATTTACTAACAAATGTTAATTTACCAACAAATGTCATTGCATATGCAAAAGTTCTATATTTGCCAACAAATGTTTCCATTGCAGGTTTGTGTCTGCCAACAAATGTCATTGGATATTGCATGGTTTTTAGACATGCATGGGTTCTAGGGTTTATCAACTTCCTATATTAGGCTCGATCGTTTGTGAAAAGTTGTGGATTCACTATGTTTGTGTTAAGGCAACTTTTTTTCCTTAAAAGATCTCCTAGGTTTTATTACTAGAAGAAACATGGCTTCTATTCTTCTCATTTCGTTTGCCCGGCTTTTAAATCCATGGTCCAACATATTCCTCAACGTAGTTAAGTTATGTTGTTGGAAGTTTGAAACAAGATGTTCAATGATTGTTAATTGGATACACTTCCCAGAATTACTTATTGGCAGACTTGTGTTTTATCAGTGAATTTTCATCAATGAATGCTTTAATGTTTGGTAATTTACTTTGCTTGTTCATGAAACATATATCATAAACATATAATAAGATCTCCAGAAATATCATTGAAACAATATCATATAAAATATGGATAACATACAATAAGATCCCTTGGAATACCATTGAAAATATATTATATAAAATATGGACCTCAATGGAACATAGTACCCAAAAAATTATAATATTAAGTAATATTATGGAATTTAGGTATTTAAGCTAACTCAATCTTAATCTTATTTGATGACCACACTGCAAGATATCGTCCTATAGATCAACATTAAGACTCTCTTAGAATACCATTGGACTATATTATATAAAATATGGACCTCAATGGAACATAGTACCCCAAAGGTTATAATGTTAAGTAATATTATGGAATTTAGATATTCAAGCTATCTCAATCTTATTTGATGACCACAAGGTATCGTCCCATGGATCAACATTGAGACTATCTTGGAATACCATTGATACTATATTATATAAAATATGGAACTTAATGGAACATAATACCCAAAAATTTATAATATTAAGTAATTTGTAGTCTAAATGTGCTACGTTTTTGCCCTTTTTTAGACTTTTTTTTTTCTGGGGATATTTGTCCGAAATCTGACAAGATATTGTTGGATCTGCAAATTTGAGTGGTTAAATCTTTATAATTCGAGTGCTCTAGGGGTTTTCAACACGCAGAATCCATTTTTTCATTCAAAAATGTAATTTAAACAACAAAATGTTGTGATATCGTGTGGATTTATGTTGTCGGATTCCAGCGAGGAGGGTAAAAACGTAGAACAATTAGACAACGCCTATTAAGTAATATTATGGAATTTAGGTACTCAGTCTATCCCAATCTTATTTGATGTCCCCGCTACAAGATATTGTCCCATCAAAGTGAATTTTAGTTATTCCACATTATCCAACATTAAAATTTTATTGGGGTAATCATAAATAATCTTTAAAAAATTATGGCTTTAATGACCTAGAAATGGCAATGGAAATCAGGATAAAGTTTTGAGGTTAGGAAACTTAAACAAGTTTGAAAGGTAGCACAAGGAATGACTCCACAATGAAGTGGAGAATACTTCAAGGATATTATAAATCAGATAAGGATAGATTGACAAACCAAGCTACAAATTTGAATTGGGGACAAATACAGATATTACATAAATGTACAAATTTGAGCTAGGGATAATTTTGCATCAAGATTTATCCAAGTAGTGCTAATGCTAGTATCTAAACTAATTAAGGAAAAAATTAGAAAAATCTACAAAGAAAACTCAATTTAGCTCAATATTTGTCAATAAGTAATTCAATTTAGGTTGATATACTAAGTCAAAGATTACCTCAATTTTGGTCAATTTTGATCGGAGTAAGTTGTATTTAAGATGATAATTATTCGTCTCCCCATTAAAAAATTATATGATGGATGTTTAGGTGATCAATACGAACTTCAATTTTGGTCAATATCAATATATAAATGCCTAGTATTGATCAACTTCAATTTAGATCGAGAATTAGATTGACTTTCTTGGTGGCAAGGCATCTTTTTATTTAGGATATCGATAATTTTTCCGCTTAGAATAAAATAATTTTTTATGATTAAATATATCAATCAAGGAGCCCCAATGGTTAGCTCAATTATATGCATGTTCGAGGTCGTAAGTCATAAATTCAAATATGATAGAGTCACTTGGGGTTAAATTTCAGTGGAAAAGGCAATTGGAAGATCAAACATTGCTCCATCACATGGACCACGTTGAAAATTCATTTATACATGATGATATCTGACTCACAATAGGCATCAAACATTTTATATTAATCTATACATTTCTTGTTAACAACTCTCACATCTTCTTTAATAATTACTATTAAGTAATCGAATTGTTGATAGTAACATATTATAAATTTATGGCATATTTATTAGATAAAAATAGATTCATGGAATTTTTAATATATATGCTTTTAAGAAAATTTAACTGATAAAATAGATGGTGAATACATATAAAAATGGGATGATGAAAAGACATTTAAAAGTATGTTTTTACAATCCAGTAAAAAAAAAACTTGATTTTGACTGTTTGTTTGAGAGTTTGAGCATCTCCCACCCTTTCCATTGATTTTTATTGTCTGTTTTAGTATGAAAAGACATTTAATAGTATGTTTTTACAATCCAGTAAAAAAAAAACTTAATTTTGAATGTTTGTTTGAGAGTTTGAGCATCTCCCACCCTATTTCCATTGATTTTTATTGTCTGTTTTAGTAGGAGAATCCCAGATGATCCACCGTGCAAGCTAAGCCAAATAAAAAATGGAAATCTACCATTCTAAATAACCAATGGACCAATTTTTCGCGGGTAGCCATAAAAGAGATTTATCTTAAATAATTTATACTATTTTCTTCAAATAAGGTTGGAAAAAAGGTTTTGTTCAATTGAATTCCATGTTAGATTTGGTTGAAAAGCCACCCAAGAATGAAAACGAATGAAGGAAAGCAAATCTAGAAATAAAAAATGAACAAGAATATACTATATTCTACTCAAGAGAATGCAAAACGTACAATGAAAACGATATGTCCATACGATAACAATGGGTGAGTATATGTATGATTTACCACCCAAGAGACTAAAAACACAACCATTATGGGATAAATTACGACCCAAGAGACTGAAAACACAACCATTATGGGATAAATTGAAAAAATCCCTAAGTAAACTTCATATAGTGTGAAGAGAGCTAAAGCAACAAACTAGTTTAAAAAAAACTATAGCTAAAGAACCATGTTCACACTAACACCCCCTTGAAGTGCAATTCTAGGGGGGAATTTAAAAAAAGATGCAAATATGGGTCTTGACTAAAAGGCTTGATGAGGTACCCATGTACAAAATATCCCCTCAAATAGAAAAGGAAGAAGAAAACCTAGTGGGAAAAAACTCCCCACCATGATAGGATGAAGCAAGAAGGGATAATAAACTCCCTAGAAGAAATGTCCCACACCCCCAATAGAGACCAAAGATGGACATAATTTATCTCAATGAAGGGTTTGGTGAAGATGCCTGTAACCTGCTATGTTGTCAGACAATAACGCAAATCAATGACTTGCTTATGAATCAACTCCCTAAGAAAATGCATGTGGGTCTCGATGTGTTTGGTTGACTGATGATGAACTGAGTTCTTTGAGATCTGGATGGCACTTTGGTTGTCATAGTAGATGACTAATGGTTTATGAAAAGTGATTCCATGTTAACTAAGGATATTATGAAGCCATATAGCCTCAGTGGTGGCATTAACAACCCCTTGATACTCAACCTTAGTCAAAGAAAGAACAATGGCATGTTACTTCTTGCTTTGCCAACAAATGGGATTGGAACCAATGTGAAAATTGTAGCCAGATGTAGAGTTGTGATCATCAATATCACCACCCCAATCATAATCCATGTATCCAATCAAATTTGAACTTGTGCTCGTTGCATAGTGAGTCTCGTACTTGTGAATGTTTCGCATGTAGTCCAATGAAGCTCATGTGTCTCTGTCATGAAGCGTGAAACATTGCTAATTGCAAATGAAATGTCGGGGTGAGTATGTGTCAAGTATATGAGGCTTCCAACAAGTTGATGATACAAAGTGGCATCATCTAGTGGTGTGGAACACCTCACCTCAAGCTTGAATCTAGATAGAAAGGGAGTCAGTGCAAGCTAACAATTTGAATGAGGTAAAAAATAGAGAAATCTTACAACTATAATGAGAATGAGGTACAAAATGAGAGAAAGCATATAGGCAAGACTCATGATCAACCTTACTAGCTGCAAAAAGTGCATTGTCTTCAAGATCCCTAATGGTGACTAAATCTGGAATGAACTCAATTTTTTTTCTATTCTTGGAAATTTGATAGACAAAGAGAAGGTTGGTTGACAGATTAGGCACATAGAGGACATCCTAGAAAGTACCAGTGCCAACATCAACAAAACCTCTCCTGATGACATCTGTAAGAGAGTCATCCCTAATAAGAATGTGGGGCACTGAACAAGGCTCCAAAAAAGAAAACTGTTCTCTGACAGAACCATGTGATGTGATGCACCCGAGTCAAGAATCCATTGCTGAGAATAATCAACAGTCAAGGATAATTTTAAGGATGGAAACTTATATTGAAATGTAAAAACCTGGGCTAATCTTACTATTTCTTAATATGAAAAATGTAAAATATTTGAAGATAGTTTTGTAAAAATATCCAAATTTCTAAGGATTTTATATAGTTTCTATACAATTTTGGCAATTTTTAAGGTAAAATAATTGTGTTTTATGGAATTTGGGTGAATCGTGTTTAAAAAAAATGGAAATTGATGAATCGTTTTTTGAGAAAAACCATGGAAAAGTAGCCCATTTGCGGAATTTAGCACCTAAAATCATCTATGTTTGCAGTAGAAACAAGTGTAGTTGCTTTCCCTTTCCCTGATTTGGAAAAGGAAGTAGAGGATTGTTGTGAAGAAGGAAAAATTAATGTTGTTCTTTTTAGAACATGTTTCAACGCATTGATTTGCTTCTTATGACAAGAATGTTCCTCATGACAAACCTTCTTACAGTAACTACAAGTTAGCTTATCCTTCTTTTGAGGATTCCCCTTCGAAGAAGAGGAGTTGGAGTCAGCTTTTGGGGTAGACATTGACTATGCCTGATCTTTTTGTGACTTCTTCTTGGAATTCGTTTGTTTCTTTTCATGTTTCCTTGACTTGTTCTGTCCCTTCAGCTGACCAACCAATAAATGCTGAGACTAAGATGGCTTAAGAAAACTGATGGAAAGAAGCTTCCCCTGCTCATGCATTAACATCTTTGAAAATGAACCAAAATAAGGCATTGTATATGCAGATCCCATAGTCAACCTATGAGTGTGAAAGCTAGAAATAAATGCAGCATATTTAGGTCCAAGTTTAGAGAGTAGTTAAGACAAGTTGTATGTCCCTTTTCTCTATTCCACATGATTTACATAGGGCTCTTAGGTCATTAACCTTTGTTACATAATCCCATATGTTGTCAAAAGACTTAGGATCAAGACTCATTAGTTCATTATCAAATTGATATCCCCTAACTTCATCAGTTGTCTGATAGAGAGTTTTTAATTTTTCCCGTGCATCATGTGAATTTGTACATCCATTAAGTTGAAACATTATATCAAGGGAACCTAGACTCCTAAGACAACCACAAGATTTTATTTTTTCTATCATTTAGAGTACCTTTTCCTTATCATATGTGGGTTTAGTTACCTTTTTTTAACATAAGGTATATATCCTTGTTTCATTAAGGCATTCCATGAATTTTGATGCCATGTGTTGTAGTAGTATGGTGTTAGCAATGGAAATTTAAAGTTACCCATTTGTGAAGGAAAAAAGAGAATGAGTAGAAAAAGATGCACTAGCACAATCACAACAAGAGACCCCCCACGAATCACTCAATCAAGGATTCCCCCTGAAGCAAAATGATTTGGCACTTTATATTAGTGCGATTACAATTACCACCAGCAAGAGAACAATGAGCGGAATTGACTTCAATGCCTTTACAAACCCTCAAAAAATGAATGTGTTGAAAGTACAATTTTGGAACAATATCAAGTGAACTAAACAATACCACTACGAAGTGCAAATAAAATCATGCGCTTTCAAAAAAGTAATCACCTTGATTCAAGGTCGTATGCAAAAGATACGAGCCTTTGAAGTTCTCAAAACGAGAACTGAGCAATGTCATCTGTGAGAATATGCAAATATTAGAAAATTGGTGCACCAAAATAAAAAATTATTTACACTAGTGTGGAGAGCACGACAAATTAGCCCAAATGAAAAAAAATTGCTTGAGAAAAGGAGGTTGGAAGCCCGAGATGTGAGCCTGCAAAATTGCTCTTCAAAACCCAACCTATGAATGAAGAGTGGGTAGGAAATTCAAAATTTATCTTCCACCAAATTTAGTGGAACTGCTTCCAAACTAGCGAAACCACCAACTGTAGAAACCTCCATATAAATTAAAAACTCTGCCAAATTTAGCAGAATTGTCGCCAAACTTAGTGAAACCGCCAACTGTAGAAACCTATAGATAAATTCAAAAAATTCACCAAATTTAGTGGAACTGTCACCAAACTTGCCAAAACCGCCAATTGTAGAAACTTCTAGATAAATTAAAAAATTGTGCCAAATTTAGCGAAATTGCCGCCAAACTTAGAGAAATCGACAATTGTAGAAACCTTTAGATAAATTAGAGAAACCATCAAATATAGTGCAACCACAACCAAGTTCAAGTATGCATTGGGGGGTCGTACAACTTCCTAGGAAAAAATAATTGCCTCTTCAGACAACTTCACACAAAATCAATGAATGGACAATCGATCTTAGGGTTTTCAGATCTTTTGAGCGCGATGGAAGGGTTAGATTTTACTCAAAATGATTCGAAATGGTGGCTCCCCACTGAATCTAGCAATGAACCTCTGGCTTCAAAATCTCATAGATCTAGTCTTCAGTGTCCAACTAGAATGAAATGAAAGGAAAATATGGCTATCTTGGCTACTTTGGATTCAATGGTGAGCTCAAAATCTCTCCTTTGTTTTACCAAAAACATCTATTTGAGACTAGTTTTGAGACTAGTAAAAAAATGTGACTTCCACATCTTGTAACTCTGAAATTATAGTGACCTGGAATCTAAAATTTTGACACGATGTGCTTCACTCTGTCTTCTTTTCATCTTGGAAACTTTGATCCTTTGAAATTTCCCTAAAAAAATAGAATGAAAATGGTAAAATGACTTGTTTGAAGTATCCAATCCCAAGGATCATCCTCCTTGATACTAAATGTTTGTACCAAATACTGAAGATTTCATAATAAACCAAAGTACAGATAATGTGCACAAGATGTGAATGTGGATCACAACTCCAAAAATGATAATAGAGATGAGTTACATAATAACTCAAAGAATAAGGGAACCTCATCCAACTACTTCAATACATTCATATATCCAAATCACATGTTCCTCTCCATAATGACTATATTGATCTCTATATATACATATTCTCACCCATTGCATATATATTATCTTTATTAGGTTTACCCCTATTACATAAACAATTACCCCATTACATATACATTTAATCCCATATATGTCATCTTCAGGATCATATTAAACATGACGATGATGTTTTACACACAAATATGCTTAATATTCTCTTTGAACATCTAATTGCTACAACTTATGATATTCAAGATTCATACAAATGAATAAAGTGCTAGCCATAAAAGATTACATCTCTCCAATTTAAAAATACAATGGTAGATAATTCAATATTAACTTGCTTAAATGAAAGGTACACAATTACCCCATTTTTACTATAAAACTTGACTACCTCCTGTGATTCACCTAGTTTTGAAATTATTTCTATCGGGGTGGGGTCACTTAGTAAAAAACATTCTAAACACGTGTTTTGATGAACTTATAAAATTTCTCTTAATTTTAGAGTGTATCACATCCTCTTATTTCTTGTCCCCTTGTTGCAAATCCATTCATAATTTTTTAATAGTCACTGTTATCACATGAAGTTTTCATGGGTTATATATAGTTATTGCTAAAACCTAGGTCTACACCTCTGCCAAGTCTCTCTCTTTTCTGCATACCTTCCTATAAGTTTTTTATCTTCTCGTTGATAAAGTCAGGCCGATCAAGTATGTTGTATGAGTAGGGAAGAACTATGAGAAAAATGCAGCATTCAGAGAAGTCCATTTCGAGCTTGAAATACAAGCAAACGGGCGGGTTCAATTTTCAACGGTGGAGATCCCATGTGCATTTCAGATTAACGACTCTTGTGCATTCGGAGTTTCAAAGTCGCACAAGGATTAACGACCAGACAGAAGCCCCGAAGTATCGAAGTCCCGAAGTAGCGAGAGGTTGCCACATCAACCGAGAGAAAGTCACTTCGAGGATATTCTTGCCCGCGTTCAAAATCTCTCGAAGCCCGAAGCGTCGAAGTAACGAGAGGCCACCACGTCACTCCGGGCCCGTACCACTATGGTATTTTTTCATGCTTCAGGATCCAAAACTCCCGAAGCCCGAAGTACCAAAGTGTCAAAGACACTTGGCACTCATCAGTTCAGATACATGGCACTCATCCATTAGAGATACATGGCATACATCTGGCCCTAACATGTGGCACTCAGTTTAGGCACCTTTGGGCATGTCATCCGCTCATTCTTGAGTGACATGTGGCACTCTCCTTCTGTGACACATCACCAGTTGTGACATCATATGACATTAGGCTACCACATCACTCTGGGCTCGTACCACTCCAAGATTTTTTCATGCTTCACGATCCAAAACTCTCGAATCTCTAAGTATCGAAGTGCCAAAGACACTTGGCAATCATAAGTTCAGACACATTGTGCTCATCCATCAGTAGTTGTGATAACACAATGACGTCATGCCACCACCTCAGATTCAGGAGATCGTCCTCCAGGAGGTATTCTTGCTCAGCATTCAAATCTCCCAAGCGCCAAAACTGGCTCCATCTCCAAACATGGTTAAAAGGATTTTGGAGTTGGAAGAAGGATAAATTTTAGCAGGGGCACTAAAATAACAGGGTTACTTAGATCAAGGATTGCGATAAGATCGATGACCACGATTCATTGCGGGGACAAAACATGCTCGAACATTAAAATTCTAGAGCAGTCCCGTAATCGAAACCATGGCATAACAGAAGATGTACGTGGTAGTTGGTGGTGAATTGCGGGGGTCGAACCAGTGTGGAACCAAACCGCCCTTGCCAACTTTCGAAATCACGTGCTTATATAGGGTCCAATTCGAGAGAAACGCGTGGCAACAAGATAAGCGCAAGGCCTCATCCTGATCCCAAGGAGAAATTTGTTAATGTAAGAAGGACCGGTGGTTAAACAATCGACTACCCCCTTAAATGGAAGCATGGAGGGTCTGGCTGAAGAGACAGAAAAATGTTATCCCAAAGTACCACAGAGGGAAGTTTTTCTTGCAGGTCCATACTGACCAGAGTTTCCTTCTAACAGAAAGAACATGACAGACGAGAGAAGACATATGCCCAAGCAACAAGACATGTTTAATGTCTTGACTATAAATACATCAGATGAATGATATGTCCGAAGGGGGGGTTTCGGCCCAAGACCGGAGGAATTTTTGAGAAATATTTATGACTGTATATCTCAGTTTGTAAGTTGGAGGGGCATGTAACTGTAAATTGTATTGTTATTGAAGACTCATATGAGTTGTTCCATCATATTTGTCTTCTATGTTTTTTGTTCTATTCTCCCTCTTGTTTGAACGTAGTGCCGATTTTAAGGATTAAAATTTGCCCTTGATTGATAGATTCTTGATGCAGTAGAGGATCTAATGTAAGCTTTCCTATCTATCATTGTTTACTATTCAGACACATCTAAGTTCTCTTTGCAAAGAGGATCTTTGCTTAGCGAATACTTGACTTTATGTTATTCTCTTATTCTTCTCTTCATCATTATACAAATATTTTTTCTAATAGGGATCTTAAATGCCTTCAATGAGCAGACTGTTTATGACTCCATAGCCCAATGGTCCATCACTGATCTACAGTGATATCTGTTGTCTTTTCCTTTCTTTAAAATCTTGTTAATCCACCTACTCAAACCATTTTAATCCATTTACATTTTGATGTGTACTAGGATTATCCTATAGTAGTTTGAGGGTGACTCTCAATGCTAACATTATTGGCGTCGTTGTCGGGGACGAAAGTGAAGATATCTTCCCTAGGAGAACGACAACGAAAATATTCAGTTTTAGATGGTGAACTGAAGCTGGACACATTGTTATGACTGCTCATATTTCACCATGGCGACTCCATTGTTCGGAAATCTATTGGCGAATCCACTGGTTTAAAATGGACAAGATTTTAGTTGAAAGGTATGCTTTCTGTGATTTTTCAAAGATAGTTGGTTTCCCTAATCCAAAGCCTAGTAGAGATGAATGGAAAAATAGCCTTCCTAAATTTTGAGGAGAAGAGTGGGAGGTACCAGCTGAACATTTGTTGGAATTTCATGATTTTATTCATCAACTTCATATAGTGCATGAAGATGTTCATATTGTGCATTAGGATGTTCATATTAATATTTTCATGTATTCATTAGAGGGGATTACTCGTGATTGGTGTCGATCTCTTCCCATTGCAAGCATCAACTCTTTGACAGGTTTTCATGCAACTTTAAATTCATTTTGTAAAGAGTATTTTTCAGCTGAGTATCTTTATGAAAAATGTTGTGATGAGTTTTCTTTGCTTCATAAAGATTTTGCTAATCACGAAAACCAGATTTGTGATGAAGCTTTTGTTGTGGAAGAAATCATTTTCCATGAAGATCAAGAGGTGTTGAATGATACTCATTATGATAGAAATAACATGGAAAGATCTGGCATCGTATTAGATGTATCTGTTGTTTTAAATGTTTATGAAGATTAACATATCTTTGTTGAATATTCTGATGTTGAAGAGAAACTGTATACATCAATAGATATTTCTCCTAACTATGACGCTGAAATAAATGATAAGTTAGTTAAAAAAACTAGGGAAGATTCCTCTCTGTTTTTTCCTAGCTTTTCATAATTGAAGGCAGATTTTGTTTGTTGCTCTTATGAAGAAAATGCAGAGGATAATTTTTATCTTGAAATAGATGTATTTGGCAGCCATGCTTAAGTTGTTTCAAATATTGACCAAGAACAACCAATTTTTGATGAATATCCCAGCAAAGATGATGAAGAGCAGAGTTTTTTCATGGATTCTTTGGAACCTCGTAGCATGGTTCATGTATATGATAATTATGAATTTGATCCTTGGGAGATCCATGAAGAAGAAAAGGAATAGATAAATGTGTAGCTTATCTCATCTCCAACACTTATAAATGAGCAGATGTCACCTGGGATCAACAATCCTGCATCAATCCTTTATCCACCTGTACATGCTGAGAACATCAAACAACATGTGAGAAATGATGAAATAAAGGAGGTAAATTTTTACCAGTTTAGCATGCCTTGTTATAAATTTTATGACCCTGTGGGGTTATATATGGAGTTGAACTTTCCAAAATCATTGAAGCCTGCAAAATTAATCATCTTATCATCACTTGGAGGTATTGCAAGTGTTCCAAAATACGTTTTCATTTTGTTGTCATACTTTTCTTTCCTTCTATGGATCATTTGCAGTGAAGAGAAGAATTATGTTACCAAATAGTTTGGGTGGCTATGGTGGAAGTTTGTTTTCACCCGAGGATTGTAAAGGTCAGTGAGAGTAGGGTATTTTATATAAATAAGAAAGTGTGCAATATTTTCGGTTTTCAGTTTTCTTTTAGCATTTGAATAAGTGACCGCATATCCCTAGGGTAAGACATTGAAGCTGCTTGTTCTTGGAAACTCATAGGGAGCATGCCATCCCCTGTGGATCCAATGTTATCACATGAAGTTGTCATGGGTCATATATAGTTATTGCTAAAACTTATGTCTACACCTCTACCAAGTCTCTCTCTTTTCTGCATACCTTCCTATAAGTTTTTTCTCTTCTGGTTGATAAAGTCGGGCCGGTCAAGTATGTTGTATGCGTAGGGAAGAACTATGAGAAAAATGCAACATTCAGAGCAGTCCATTTTGGGATTGAAATACAAGCAAATGGGCAGGTTCAATTTTCAACAATGGAGATCCCATGTGCATTTCATATTAATGACTCTCGTGCATTGAGAGCTTCAAAGTCGTGCAAATATTAATGACTAGATAGAAGCCCCGAAGTAACGAAGTCCTGAAGTAGCGAGAGGTTGCCATGCCAACCGAGAGAAAGTCACTTCGAGGATATTCTTTCCCGCGTTCAAAATATCCTGAAGCCCGAATCGCCAAAGTAGCGAGAGGCCGCCATGTCACTCTAGGCCCGTACCACTCCGGGAGTTTTTCATTCTTCACAATCCAAAACTCCCGAAGCCCTAAGTACCGAAGTGCCAAAGACACTTGGCAGTCATCAGTTCAAACACATGGCGCTCATCCATCAAAGATACATGGCATACATCTGGCACTGACATGTGGCACTCAGTTTATGAACCTTTGGGCATGTCATCCGCTCATTATCGAGTGGCACGTGGCACTCTCCTTTTGTGACACGTCAGTAGCTGTGACATCATATGACATCAGGCTACCACGTCACTTCGGGCCCATACCACTCCGAGATTTTTTTATGCTTCATGATCCAAAACTCCCGAAGCCCAAAGTACCGAAGTGCCAAAGACACTTGGCACTCATCATTTCAGAAACATGGCCCTCATCCATCAGTAGTTGTGACAACAGAATGATGTCAGGCCACCACGTCAGATTTGGGAGATCGTCCTTCAATAGATATTCTTGCTCAACATTAAAAGCTCCCAAGTGCCAAAATTGGCTCCATCTCCAAACATGGTTAAAAGGATTATGGAGTTGGCAGATGGATAAATTTTAGCGGGGGCGCTAATTGGGTAGAGATATCCAGTGATGAATAAATGGACAAATTTGTTGTCCCGACTCGAGGGGGAGACACAATTCTAGTTTGATGCAAAATTTTTCCAATGGTAGGATTGCCAAATAGTGGCGATAGATGATTATGCATATCACATTGTGGATTACCATGACAATCTAGATATGTTTCTCCCCGAGTGGGAAAGGTTTAGTGATGAGTTCGGTAAGAAAGATAAATTTTCAATATATATATATATATGTGTGTGTGTGTGTGTGTGTGTGTGTGTGTGGTATTTTTAATGTTTTTGAGATTTTATGATATATGAATGTTTTTGTGTGTAACATAACAAATAATTTTTGATGGGAAGATTGTGCACCAACACGTCCAACGGGTATGTCACCATTGAATAGGTGAGGTGAACAACTTGGTATTGGCAGAGAACAACATGGTGGGAGAGATGGTGTAGATCTCTTGGAAGATCTCGAGGAGAATCTTGAGCGTTTGATTTTGGGAATTCCAGTGCCACATATGGACGATATATCTATGTGTATGCAGAGGAACATAGTAGGTGTGGGGAACTATTTTTGGCACCTTCTATGGAAGTTCGCACGAACAGTCATTTGCTATAATGACCAGAGGGCTCCTCATGACCACTAGTGCTCTTTAGTGTGATGGAATTTTGGTGCATTTTTGTTTTGAAAATGTATTTTGTTATGTTATACCGGTTTTGGATACTTTTTTAACACACTTTATATATATATGGACATATGACTTTATGATTTATGCTTATATATATGTGATGAAATGGTTTATATAGTGAATGTTTAATGTGATGCTTTTTAATGAAGTAGATGCCAATTCAAAACAAATTTTTTTAATGAATCAACTAAAGAATTGAATTGTCTTGGTATATGTTCATAAGATATAAAATGAAATGATCATTTCAAGAGTCGTACCCTTAAATATTTTTGAAAAAGGATAGCATGTCGAATAGAATAAGTCGAGTTGAGGTGTGAAACAACGAGCTTCTAGGCGTACTATCAGGTGATGTATGCCCAAAGCAGATGCTTCAGTCAAAAGTTCAATGATGACACTGTATTTTGCAACATTTTTCATTGCAGGGCCTAGATAGATACCCCCATAACTGACTATATCATTGGTGGGTGAAATAATCACCCATGAAGTGGAGGCGATGTTTTGGGAGGTGCGACTAGCTCCATCCGCGTATCCAAAATAGGGTGAGGGAAATGACAACATTTGCAACTCAAGCATTAAGTAGGATAAGCAGATTGACAAAGACTGTCACATAAAGGGAAAACAAAACCAACCATATCATACTATAATATATATGGTACAAAAGCACTAGATAGCGCGAGGCTTATGCATAGTACTTTTTCAAGTAGATCCCGTTACGAGGCTCCGATAATAGGTTTCCTTGATAGTTGGCTAGATCATAGGCTCATTTTTAAGAACTCGTGTAATTATATAGGGGGCATGCCATAAAGGTTCAAACTTACCTGCACCTAATTTATTGCGGTCTTGGTCGTATACCAAAACTAAGTCACCTTTTGAGTTGGTTCATGGACGTAGTTTTTGATCGTATTGGTGTTTGATGCGCTTTTGATGAGACTCATTGGCCATGATGGCTTCATGACGTCATTCATCAAGAAAAGATAAATATAATAGTTTCTCTTCTTTGGTGGAAGTTTCGAGCAAGAGTTCAATAGCTATCTTGAGGGATGGTATTTCGCATTCAATGGGTAAAACGACCTCCAAACTATAAACAAGTTGGAACGGGGTGAAGCCAGTGGTTGTTTTGGTCGAGGTACAATATGTGCATAAAGTCGATAATAACATTAAATTCCAATTGGATTTATGTTTTCCAATCATTCTCTAGAGCATTATTTTGAGTACCTTATTAATGGACTCAACTTGACCATTTACTTGAGGGTAATAAAGAGATGAGTGTTCTTGGTCAAAATTCAGTAGAGTAGACAATTTTGTCATCATGCTATTACAAAAATGTGACCCATAATCGATGAATATGGATTTGGGCACATCTAAACGGGCGATGATGTGATTGAATACGAACAAGGAAAAAATATTAGCGTCGTTATAATAGGTGGGCATAGCTTCTGCCCATTTTGTAAAATAATCAATGACCACAATAATGTAGTTATGACCGACGAAAGAAGAGGGTTTACAAGTGGTAAAATCGATGCCCCATTTGGCGAATGGGTTGACTACAATGACGGGGTGTAAAGAAGTGAGGTGAGCGTGCATTTTATTAGAAAATATTTGACAAGGCTGGCATTTTTGTACTATATTAATGCAATATTTGAAATTTGTGGGCCAAAAATAGCCTACGCGTAAAATCTTCTAGGCAATGGATAACCTAGACAAATGGACACCACATGCTCCAGAGTGGAAGTCATTTAGGATTATTTTGGCTAGAGAATGGATGCCACATCGACGTAACACCATGTCCACTTCACGACAGTAAATAGTATCACCGACGATGAGATAGTTTGAGGACTGATGGAGAATATGATGATGGTTGTCTTTAGATATATTGGGCCGAAAATGTTGGGTGTGGAGATAAATCAATATGTCTCCATACAAAGGATCGAATGAGTTGATGAGAAACAAGGATTCTTTAGGTAACAAATCTTGGACCATAGATTCATCAAAGGATTGGGGAAGATCGGTCATTAATTCTATGAAAATCAAATATTTTTTGGATTTGGGGGTGGAGAATTTAAGATCAAATTCATGTAACAAGACGATCCTTTAAAGTATCTTCTCCCCAATATATGGCGTGAAAAAATATATTGCATTGGGTTCGCATCAGAGATAACAATGGTGGTTCAAAGTAGAATGTAATGCTGAAATCACTGGATAACGTATACAACTGCAAGCGCAAACTTCTCAACATAAGGATATCGAAGCTCAACACCAACTAAGCCATTACTGAGACAATATATAAAATGTTTGTTGTGTTGATCGCCAGTTTGGAATAATACCATTCCAATGGTGGTGCCAAAGGTTTCCAGGTATAGGATGCCATCTTTATTGTAATTTGGGGGTTTAAGTAATGGTGTAGATGTGAGAACTTGCTTCAAATAAATGAAAGATCGTTGGGCATGTTCATCCCAAATAAAAGGTACACCCTTTTTTAATAAACGTATGGAAACTTTGGTGATTTCAGCGTAATTGGCAACGAAGAGTCTAAGAAAGTTTGTTTTCCCTTGCAAACTTTGAAGTTGGATGAAGAAGTTAGGAGGAGGAAATTCGATGATTTCCTCGATTTTGAGGGGATCAACTCTGATACCATACCTGGATACAATGAAACCAAGTAAGTGATTTGACTCCTAAAAAAAAATGCATTTGTGTGGGTTTAAGCGAATGTTGTAATATCGACGACAGATGAAGATTTGGCATAGGTGATCTATGTGATCGGACCTCTTGGGAGATCGAGTAGGGAGATCATCGATGTAAGGTTGTACGATATGTTTAATGTCATGGAAAGCATAGGACTTGGTTTGTTGGAATGTTGTACCAATGTTTTTAAGACCAAAAGGTAACTTTTGATATGTAAAAGTTTCCCATGGGCAGATAAAAGCAGTTTTGTGTGGGTCCTCCAGAGAAATTTCAATTTGATTATAGCCGGAGAAGCCATCCATAAATGAGAAGACTTCACATTCGACACAATAATTGACAATCTTATCGATGAACGGGGTAGGGGAATTGTCTTTAGTACATGCCTTATTGAGGTCCCTATAATCAACGCATACTCAGATGGTGCCCTAATTTTTGTTAACTAGTATGATGTTGGACACCCATTCAGTTAGGGGCGCGAGGTAAATAAAACCAACGTTCATTAATTTTTGAACTTCTGCCTTAATGGATGCAACTTTTTGTGGATGAACAGGGCGGAGCCGTTATTGAATTGGACGGCCTTCGGGGTAAGTTTTAATTTCATGTACAACAATTTGTGGGTCAATACCTAGCATTTCTTCATAGGACCAGGAGAATATGTCGAGAAATTATTTAAATAGGGAAGTATAAGATTTTATTTCCTCAAGTCAACAATTTGCGCCTATCTATATGTTTTCCATGACCCCATGTTTAACTGAAATGTTGATCGAAATGGTTTTGGAAATATTGTCCAAAATTCCTTAAGATAAAACAGGGTATGATGTGGAATGTAAAAGGGAGGGATCTTGGATATCAGTTGAAACAAGGGTTTGTATATGGGTCTCTTTTTTCTCTCCAAGGGGAAGGAAAGAGGATTGATGATGGAAATACTCTCAAGGTTTATCTTGTAAAATTGTGATTTCCATAATAGCTTCATCTGAAGGAAGGGCGATGTTGAGAAAGTCATGGGATGGTGAAATGTTAGTATCCCAAGAGGGAGAGGAAAAAAGATCTAGTTCCTCATCCAATAGGAGACTAGAATGAGAATCATGAGATTCTCATGTCCATTGTATCATTGAATATGCCATCTTGATTGGTGAGAGTGGCATAGTGTCTCCACAAGACTCCATATTAGATGGGTGAGGGATTACCCAGGGGTCATAGCAAACAATGGGTGTTCTGGAAACTACGGAGATCATATTGTTGATGGAGATGGTTGGAGGTAAATCTGGTGGAGGGAGAGAAAAAGTTCTCATTAATGAGGGGTAAAGGCCGACCCTGATGCTTTCACATCTCAAAGAAGGCTCTCCTATAAAAGGGGCATTTTCATTAGGATTTATTCGAACATCTGGGGTACAGAAGTCGAGTTGTTCTACAATGACTATCTTCCCTTGATGGGGGAATTTAACAATTCAAAAGACACTATACACAACAACCTTCATGGCACAAAACTAGGTGCGACCTAAAATAAAATTATAGTTGAGTGTGGCATCAATTACCTTGACATATACCAAAATAGTTTTTCCTGTGAATTCAACATGTAATGAGGGGAGAATTCCACGGGGTTTGAAAAAATGACCGTCAAAATATTTCAAGATGGTTTTTGATGTGGTAAGTTTAGGAGAACCAAGAGATTTCCAACATGTCAAGGACATAATGCAAGTTGCAGTGCCTTCATCAAGCACTGTTAGGAAGACATTTTTATTAAGAGATCGAACATTGATTTGTAATGCTAATTGGTGTGATAGGAGAGAATCATTGCAACTTGTGTCGGAGGAAAGAACATTGGATTTTGCAGGGTCAATTCCACCAATGAATGATAATAAAGATTTACGATGCGTGGGGAAGGACTATAGTACTTCAAGTGTCGACATGGAACAAGGGTCTTGGGAAAGATATTCTATTATACTGTAGTGTTAGAATTCTTGGGCATTAGGATTATGTGTAGTACAATGAAGTACTCTCTTTGGAGGGCGTAAGGAAGGTTTGATAGTTGGCTTCTCTAGTGTGAGAGGGACATTAGGTGGGGTGGATGAGGAGGGATCCTTGGGTAAATAATCACCTTTTGGAGAATCATAATTCTTGGCTCTAGTAGACATATCCGCAGATTTAACCATCAAGATATTTACAAACAAGGATTCGGGGTTTCCACCAAGCGAGGGTGGCTGCATTTGCAGAACTAGTTGTTGTTGTTGGGGGGGGGAGGATTTTTTAATACTGTAGGTGTAGAAGAGGATGGGACTCGTTCGGGATATTGATGGATTTCAGCAAGATGAGGAAAATATTTGGTGAAATGATCCTCTTTACAAATCATGTAGGGATATTGGGCCTTTCGTTTAGGTTTACCCTCATCATTGTTTTCTTATGTCTTGGGGCCCAACTTCTCAGAAGATTTTTTCTTTTTCTTATTATTGTTACCCTTATTTTTTCCTTTGGATTGTTGCGAGTTTTTGGGTGTGGTTGACTACATCAAATTAACCTTATAGGTTTGGGAAAGGGGCTTCGTTGGATTTCTTGTATGGACATATGAGATAGGATTGGTAGATTTTATTGATTGGTTGTGTTTACCAGTCATCTAACCAGATGTGTCAGTAGAAATAGGGTCGATCATACCATCGGCATGGGATCCAGGTGAAGTCTTGGTGCGATCATTCGATGGTCGAGGAACATGGGGAATCAAGTTGTATAACGTGCTCGATTGAGAGTATACCAAGTCTAAATATTGGGCTTGAATGATGGATTGTTCCTTGGTGATAACGCCTCCCATGGAGACATATCGAGTGATAGGTGGCAAAAGAGACTTGGTGAACCAATCAACTAATAATTGATCAGGGATTGTGGATTTGATTAATCGACGCCAATGCCTCCACTAATGAATGTGATCTCAAATGTGGGTGGAGGTTGATTGGCGTAACAAAGTTAAGATCTCGGTACAGGTCTCATAGTGGATAGGTAATTGGAAGTGTGTCAAAAAATGCCATGGAAAGGGAATTAAAGTCGTCAAAGGAGTTCCACAACATTTCTATATACCATTTGGTTGTTGATCCTATATGGGTTTGCTGGAAAATTCATAATTGGATGGAATTGTTCATCAAGGAGTTAGAAGAACACCATAGGTGTAAGTCATCACGTGATTGTTTGAATCTTCTCCAGGATTTCTATCGAACTTAGGAATATCAGATGGGAGTTTGGTAGGAACAGTGGGCCAAAAAGGGGAATGTCGTATGGGATCATTAGTCAACCATGAAAGATCAGGAAAATCTAAAGTTTGAAAGAATGAAAGTTGTTTGTTGACTTGTGGAGGTGGGTTATATGGTCCTCCTCCATATGGGTGTTGTTTTGGAGGTCCTCTTCCATAAGGTGGTCTGTCAGGGGGTCCTCCAGCATAGGGTAATCCTCCAGGGGGTCCTCCTCCATAAGGTAGTCCCCCAGGAGGTCCTCCTCCATAGGGTGGTCCTCCAGGAGGTCCTCCTCCATAAGGTGTTCCCCCAGGGGGCCCTCCACCATAGGGTGGTCCTCCATGGGGCCCTCCTCCATAAGGTGGTCCTCTATAAGGCCCACATCCATATGGTGGTCCCCCAGGGGGTCCTCCAAGGGGTCTGCCACCATAGGGTGGTCCCCCTTCACCATGGGGTGGTCCGCTAGGAGTTCCACCACCATAGGGCAGTCCTCTAGGGGGTCATCCTGGTTGTGCAGGATTGGCGGGTTGTGGAGATTGGTTCCATATGATATTGGCTATTTCTGGGTAAGGGTGGCCATATAGTAGGTTGGTAGTAGGAATAGTCTGGCCCAATGATGGGTGTTGTCTATTAGTTGGGGGTTTTCCCCCAGTTGATTAGTGCCTAAGAGAGAATATGGCCCTGAGGCTGGGGGTTTCCCCCCAATGGGTCTTTTCTCCCCAATGGGTGGTTTCCCCCAATCAAGTAAAGGTTGGCTCCCTATAGTAGGATATGCCCCCATTAAAAATGATTCAGAAGTCTAGGGTTTCTCCCCAACAAGATGTTGGTCGGATATTTGCGCTGAGCATAGGGGTTGTCCCCCAGTGAAAGGATGGCTTATAGATTTTTGTTGGAAAAAACCCATTAGTTGACTTCCTTGGGAAGGTAGTCCTCTCATTGAAGGTTGTTTTCCAAAGAGGTTGGGATCGCCTCCTAAGAAAAATGGTGTAAAGAAAGGTTTCCCCCTCAGTGGGGGGTGTAGAAGGTTGTGTTCTTGAAGGTGGAAGTACAATGATGGGAAAAACATATGATACATATGTCATTGTTTATGTTTGGTTTGTGGCAACGTTCGATTGAACCTGTTGTGGTGTAGAGTGGATGGGGGAGGAATGGGGGAAAGAATTTTGAAACATATGGGAGATACAAAATATGGGGGGATGAGGGGTGTGTGAAGAGGCATGTGATTGATATTGTTGCAAGAGTTTAAAAGCAGAGTCTATGGTTGTATTTAATTGAGTGGGGATGTTGTGGGTTTGTTCAGGGGTTTGCATAGGGTTAGATGGACCAAAAACCCATGGTGGTGTGATGTAACCTTCAACTAAATGGATCTGTTGGGTTTCCATGATGACGATGTCTTCACATGGTATAAGTTGTAGACGAGGTTAATCGACACCGAGTTCAGGTTCTCAGGTAGAGTTTACCTGAAGAAGGAGGGTACCGAAAGGGCTAGTCAAAGGTGGATTTGCAGGGAGTACAATTCCCTCATGAAACTTATCTCCTTCTTGGCGTTCAAGCAAAGGGGCAACGACACTTCCGAATTCATAGTGGTTTTCCTCATGGAATACCTCTCGAAGGTGGTCTTTGGGTGAGTTGGGAGGCAAAAGTGTGTTATGTAGTGGAGAAAAACCTGCATCCTTTGAGACCTTTGCAAGTTTTGATCGACCAATATTGAGATATAACAATGACAATCCTAAAGTCAACTAAAGAAAATAAACAACACGCGCTAAGCAATCTAGGAATCAAACAAATAAACCAAAGCTTCTCACCATGAGTGCACTAGTTGGTGATGAAATCCAACATCATGGGAACATGTGAGAAGGGATGGGGATAAGTGGGTGGATTAGTTACGTTGGTGGCCTACTTAACAGACTTACACCTTGGTGAAAGCTCCCCGATGGTCTATCCGTGGGTTTCCCTCCAAGGAGACCAAGTTAGTTTGACCAACGTTTGAGCCAAGTACAGTGAAGACTCCCCTTCATTGTGACCATGTGTAAGAGCCCTAAAGATTATGGAAACTAAGGTCACCAAGTCACAGTCAGCCTCCGGGAGGGTATAGTTGATAGTCGGGTCCGACATTATGGGTAGGATATGAAGTCCAAAATTCCTCAAGAGGCTTGAGAACAAGAGGACCGGAAAAAGCTTCAGAGGACCGCGAACAGATTCAGGATTCTCAAAGTTCTGAGACCAAATGGAAACAACTGATTCTCAAGAAGAATCCACAATATACTATCGTTCCACTACGTTTGGTTAAGCCTCAAAGGGGTAATCTTTGTTTCCCAACCGCATGTGACCTCATGCGTAGCCCCTATGTGAGAGGGGGTTCCTATCTATGCCTATACGAAATATGGGTTTAAGCATTCTTTAGTATTATATGGTTTGTGTTCATGGTCTTGGACAATTTTCTCACTTATCTTAGTCCAAAGACCCTATACCTAGACTATTGTTGGTGTTCTTAGAAAAGAAAAAGTCTAGTTAATTTTATTAATGCGTGTTCATTTTTTAAGTTGTTCTTTAGACAAAAGGTTGTGTGGAAGTGAAACTTATGATGTGAAAGGACTCGATTCCAAATGGATGCAAAGGGATGAAATTTTAACAATTTTTCTTTCAATGAATCCTATTTACGAGAGGGAGAAGAGTATCTTTCTTTTTTCTTTTTATGTAAGAAAACACCCTAATGCATACCGATTCATATGTGTTCTTACAAATGAGACAAAAAGGAAAAAAATTCAACCAAACTCACAGAATGATTTACGAAATTCCAAACCAAGCACAAATTGTTGCAATGATGTTTTAAAGCACTCTAAATGAAATGGTTTTTGTTTCTTTTGTTTTTTCAAACTACATGAAAATTGAAACAAAAAAATCTTCTTCAGCCTTTGCCTTCAATTAACAATGTTATGAAATTAATGCAAAAGATGGAAGAAGAAAACCAAGCATGCAAACTTAAAGCACAAAAAAATATTTTAAGTCTAAACAATAGTTTGAAAGGTTCTCAAATGATTTGGGAAACGAAAAACATTCAAACTAATGAAATAGAGACTTGTATAATAAAATGATAGACTTTGAGAAAAAATCTTCTCAAACAACTATGAATAACCTTCTACTGGACTGAAAGGACTAAACTAGATGATCATGTTTGTACCTATTAGTTGCATTAGATGGCCACATAAAGAAGATAAATTTCATAAATTCCAAAATCAAGGAGACAAACCTATGATAGGTATGGAGTGTTGAAGGAGACCAATGGGAAAGGATCTAGCTAAGATTTTTGAAGGATATCTCTTCAAAAAAGCAGGTTTAAAAGGTTGGTTGCTCCATGAAGAGGGAGACAATGCAACTCGGTCGTGACCCAACAAGAGGTACAGTGCGGTCGAAGAGTATGGTCACTCCTAGTAGACTTGGGAGCAGGGATGGTCACCGCTCCAAAGGAGGAAAAATGCGACCAGGAAGGCTTCGGTCGCTCTATGCACACTGGGAAGTCGCGACCAACACAGAGAAAAAATAAAAAGATAGATCTAGGATGAGATCTATCAGATCCAAGTTGGAGGTTTCTTCAACTGAACTCGAGAAAGAGCACAACAAAGTCTGGCAATTAGATCAGGACATTTTAATGGGTAAAGATCTTAGAAAGAAAGCAGGTAAAAAAGGAAGAAAATCACATAAAAGGAAATCTCCCCAGTATAGTCACCAATTGTTTGTAGGGATTTTACACCTTGTAGGAGTTGAGGTCCCTTAGGTTCTTCCTATACCTAATAGAAGAACAAATATACGAACAAAGGATGCTTATAAACTTGATAATATGTCATAATATACCAATATATCAATTCTCTATCAATGAACACACAAACTTTCACGAACAAACAATTAGAGGGAAACATCCAACATATCTTGTATTAATAAAGTAAGTAATATCACAACTTATAGGTGTAAATTGAAGAGATGTCTTTCTTCCAAGCTCCTTGCCCAATCTTTTCCACCAAAACGCCAAAGTAACCTTGCTAGTTCTTTCTCCCCCCTTTTCCCATGGAAATGGATTGGTTCTTATAGGGATTTAGGGATAATTCCATATGGTTAATAGGATAAGATCCTTAAGCTCATAATGGAAGCCTTCTCGAGACTAAACCCCGAGAAATCAGAGTAAGGTCTCATCCATCCCAACCAAGTCCAAAAAAGGGAGTTTCTAGGCTCATTCGTGACCTAAGAACTCAGACAGAGCGACCCAGTCACGATTTGGCAGTCCAGAAAGGGTGATCGACCCTTTCGGTCATAGGCTTCAGGAAGGACAAGTGTGACCAAAGGGAAATTAGGCTATAAACTCAAGGGGGAAATGATGAAAGTGGATGAATTGGGTAGGTGACCTCTAGGAGATGATGTCCCAAGGGTTAGGGGGTTAATAACACTATAACACCTAGCTTGTGCGTCATGTACCCATCTCAATCTCCCAACTCTGATGTTTGAGGGGAGCCATTAAACCATAACCGAAATGTTGTCTCTCCTGCTCGTATGAGCTTTGAATGCCTTGAATGTCGCTCATCCTATGAGATATGGATGGGAGGGTGGCGACATGTGCATTTAAATATTTAGTGCGCACGTTGTCCACTTGGCACCCCATCTGGGGATAATTATAAGTGTTTTTAAGATAATAAAATTTATTATAATTATAAGCATTTTATTTATATTTTAGATAATAAAATTTATTATAATTTTATTATCCACTAATCATCTAAATAATTATAATGTTTGTTTTTCTTAATCAAATTATATTTTCTTTTATTTCTTTATTTTTCTCTCTAACTTGTTTTTATAAAAGATATGAGTAGTACCATGAATGCATTTACATGGATTTTACTTTATTTTGGGTAGCCACGTGGGACACTTTCTCAGGTGGAATAGAAAGGAAAAGAAAAAAAAGGAAAAAGTCTAAATTATATTTGATCATATTTATTATTATGATTTTTTTAATACAAATAAACTTTAATTTTTATGGACTAAATTAATTATCTAAATTTTAAAGGCTTCTATAAAATACTTAAATTTTTTCCTAATTATATTGTAAATATTATATTAATTCTTAAATTATTATTAAAATTACATATATATCTCAATTTTTTGAATACTATTATAAATATTATGTTAATGTGATTATATTGTTCCATATTAGTCGATATATAATTACTTTATAATACATCTATAATGTGATTTTGTATGTAGCTTGTACATATTTTGAATGTGAAACCTAACACAAAGGTATGTGAGAAAAATGAATGACAAAAGTCACAAACTTAAATTTTAAATCTCATATCGAGATGTCATATCGAAATATGACTAATTCACTTGAATTTAACATATGCTAGCCTATTCAAATTTAATACACATCCTACCTTATTCCTTGTTTTAGTACATGCCATAGTTATAGGAGTAGGATAGGGGGTGAAAGTTCATGTCGGGTCATAGGTAGCTCTAGGATTCAATCCTAGCGAAGAGGTACCATTCCATGAACCATTCAAAGAAGAAACAAGAGAGTGATGGGCACTCTATTGTATCGACATGGGAAACTATCACTTTTTGTAAATCATCCATTAAACTCAACCTAATGTAAATGCATATGTAATTGGATCATATAACTCATGTTAGATTAAAAAAAAGGGGCATAATCTACTTTACATAACCTAACAAAAATGGATGGTATGAAACCAATCTTTACACCATTAGGTGTTGGAATTCTGGGATCAACCTAACTAGGTGTCCTATTATCTTGAACCCCCACTAATGTTTCAAGGGAATAAATCTTGTCATCTGGAATAGTAAAATCAAGCTTCCTTGAGCAATGGTTAGTCTAACATATCCTATTTCGAGGGTAATTTCGACCTACTTCCATGACCTACTTATGTTTTCCCTTTCTATGTACTTCCATGAATAATGCAACAATCCTTCCATTAGAATCATATGTGGAAAGCATAATTCCTCATATATATAATTAACATCAAAACTATTCAAAGGATGGGTATTCATATGATTGGTTAACAGAGGTCTCGTACAAAGTACCTAATGTTGATTGTAAGGGGACTTGCCTTTAACTAGAAGGTGTCCACTAGGGGGAAAATCACTTATATATTAGTAAAGAAAGGCCTAAACCTAATACATCGTAATGAAATAGTGGTATGAATAGACATAAGAGATGGAAACCTAAAATGAGTTATGTAAAGAAATTGAATCGAACTGAGTGTTGCCTTCACATTTGTATCAGTCTTGATTTTATAGACTGAGCAAGATGTTAATGTTTAGAAGGGAATATAGTTGCTAACTCTTAGTGCATTGAGCCTTAACCTAAAGTTAGAGAATGTCCTAGTGATGGCTAAAGCATAAAGAAATTTAGTTTGAAGGGGACTAACCCTAATCTTTTACTTGATTTACCTATATCTCTGTCATATGTAACAAATGTTGGTGCTAAATACACATGTATTTAATATGTCATTATCACTCGATTGACATTCAACCCAGAACTATAATTTTGTATTCAACATGTAGATATAGGTTTTCATAAATCGCTTAACATTGGGCCCATGTATGCATTCAACACATAAAGTAAGTTTGCATCATCCATTTTCCAAATATCACAAATGTGTTAATTCATGGGTAGTGCATGGCCAAGATGTTGCACAATTGTCATGCATTGATGGGATATGGAAGAAACACACTCAACAATAGTCTAGGTAGTCCAGAGATTAGAATCATAAAACTATGGGAAACCATTGAACAACTAGGTCACCAAGGGAAACTACAATGTTCAAACCCTCTCTCTTTCCCCACATGATTTTCTCATTGATTACCATCCCTAGAACAAGCATTGCATAATCAATCTAATCTCTATTTATTATTTATAGGTCAAGTGATTGATAAACAATATCACTTATGATCCCTTGACAAGTGGATTTCCCATGCTTGAATGGAATCCCAAGTTCTTATTAATATACTGACTCTCATCTCAAAACCATACTAGATTTGCATCATATATATCCACCCTACCTAGTACCAACAAATACCCTCACCAAGGTATCTCAAGTCTTTTTATTTGAATTGTTAAATGAGCATGCACAACTGTGAGACCAACTAGATTTGTATGCCATGGGTCAGTTGATGATGTATTCATTGAGGGTATTCACCATGGTGTAATTGTTCTTAATCTACCATCTCTTCTTCCTACAACCAATTCAGAAGGTAAAGTTATAGAAGAGGCCCTTAAAGAACTTTTCTTGCTAGTTAAAGAAAACTAAGTTAGAGGTTAGAAGTTCAGATAAATACACAATAAGTCCCAGCTAAATTGAATTAGAGTACGATATTCCCCAATTAGTCCAACCTCGACCTAAACATCCCATGGCTTCATGGAGGATTTTTTTGAAAATACTTGATTCAAGCGAGTAGTCTAGGGATTCAAATGTATGGAGAGCTCTGTAATTTCCCTCTTTGATTGAAAAAATAGAGGCAGTATTGATACTTCTGATGTTGTTCATCTGCACTTGGACACAATCAAAGGTGGAATAAGGGACACCACATAGGAGGATAAGAAAAATGCAATTTTCACCGTAGTTCCTACTGAAGGTTTTCAAGAATAGTGAGAAGTACACAACCAAAGGATGAACCATATTGAATTCGAGAAAAACAACAAGAAGAAAACAAATTCTCATTTGGATGTCTTGCATTCTCTCATTCATAAATCCTATATTCAAAGAGTAATTTTTTAGTCCTGCCATGCTATAGAGAATTATCATGAACAGTGTTTTCTACTTCGCCAGATAAGATAGATAGAGGAGATGATAATCAAATAAGCAATTTGTAGTGTCTAGAAGATGTTCCTCTATGGGAAACAATTTGTGGCATCCTATGTTTTTCCAAGTCAATAGTTTGTAAATGGGATCATAGAAAATTGAGAAACTATGATTTGTGTTGTTCCCTTGCTTCTAGTTAAATTGAAAAGAACCACCATGGATATGAGTGGATACAACCATTATGGAAAGAGTGAACAATAGCTCAATGGAGAATTGATTGCTTCCACCACCATGAATGAACTAGCTAGGCCTCCTTAACCAACTAGTAGAATCAAGGAGTTGGGTTGATAAATCATGACCCAAAGACGACCATTGCCATGGTTCAAACTACTATTGGATATGTTGCTACTGGTATTTCTATTGATTTTGTAGGATCTGATATAGCTACCTTTTTTTAGACCAAGGGCTAGTTCCATAGGTAACAGAGGCACTATCAGAGAATATATATATATATATATATATATAATAAAATAAAAACATTAATTTTTTTAGGAAAACAATTCGTAAAATATTGGAGAAATATGCAAACACTATAGCCTTGGTCCTTGTTTAAAGATTCACTTCAATCTTCGAAATTGTTATGGAGATAGCCTTACCTCTTCATGGATGTGTACATTTTTATACATATATATATGTAATGCGTGCAAGTGTGAACTATGTTCATCATATATGTTATAACTTTTTAAAAACAAAATGGTTTAACTATTGAGTAAAATATCTACAACTTTACCAATTCAGTGAAAAGGTACGTAGAACATAAGATATCATAATGGTTTTATATATATGAGCAAATATTTAGTCAAATGTTGCCCTATAAATTGGACAACATCATGCACAATCCTTATTTTAATCTTCATCAAAGCACATAGCCATTATAGATTGTGTCTACTCAAACACATCTGCTTGAAGATGTGGACATCTAATGCCAAGTAAAATTTGATTAATAGAGTGGATACAATCATGGTCATATTGAAAATTCATGTGACCACATCCAAGGGCCAAAGTCTTATACAACATAATACAAAAAATTGGTTAGATATTTCAAGTTTTTGTATGATGCATTTTACGAAGTGGTGATGATGGTTACACTCTGGTAGCTTTGAGTCTTCCAATCTTCTTTTTTATCTTATCAATTGTTTCATTTGTTACATGAAGAGTTTGTTTTTTTCCATTTGAATTTTTCAGATCAAGTTTTAGTTATGAATGTCGCATATAATTTTTACAAAATATTATTAGATGATCTTGGTTTTTCTATACATGTATATCAAGAAATCCTCCACACAATGAGGCGTAAATATTGATGTTGATATTTCAAGTTCAATCCATTTGTGTGCAACATTATCAAACCTTGTTCTCCAAGACTTAAGCGTGGATTTTCCCCTTTAAAATGTAGGGTTGTTAATCTTAAAGGTTGTAAAGTTCCATTGATTCGTCTTGTAAAGTTCTCGCTGAATTTATTTTTTCAACCATGTGATCACTAACACATTGATTCGTCTTGTAAAATTCTCGTTGAATTTATTTTTTCAACCATGTGATCACTAACAATGTTTGTTATATATATATATATATATATATATATATATATATATATATATATATATATTACTACCCATACCGTGGCATAACTGAATGCTCGATCATTTAACCACCCATACCCTTCAGGGCATAAATCTGAGTCGTTCGATTGTCGAAATGTGTCACTCTTTTGGCTGTAGATTATGACCGTTCGATATTTGACATGTGGCCCTCTTTTGGTCGTAGATCTAATCCATCCGATGTTCGACACGTGACACTATCCTCGCTGTAGATCTGGGTTGTCTATTTGACACGTGGCCCTCTTTTGGCCATCCGTCGGACGACCCAGATTTGTGGCCTAGAGAATTCCATGTGTCCAATATTGGACGGCCTAGATCTATGGCCAAAAAAGTGCCACATGTCCATGACCGAACACCCCAGATCTACTGTGTGCAAAGAGACACATGTCGACAATCAAATGGCCCAGTTGGCAGACTGAACAATGAAAATGGTACGAAACCTGGTTCCATATGGCACAGATCCAACGGCATGGATCCTACGGCCTTACAGGTGACATGTGGCACTGAATCCGACGGTTTAGCAAGAACCAAGTGGATTCCCTATTGATGATTGTTGTGGCGTGAATCAGACGGTTTCACAATGACACTTTCTTCATAAATATACATTCCTGATGCAGATCATCAAAGTCAAGAAGCTTCATACTTGCATACAACTTTTCATTGGCCTTCTCAAGCGATTCAGATATTGTGGGTGTGACCGTGTGGGACAAGGGGAGAATGTTGAAAGTGGGAGACACACTTACATAATAGAGTATTGTTGAAAGAAGCTTGGGATCTATTCAAAATTTGTGTATAAGATCGTTGAAATAAGCTTGGGATCTATTCGAAATTTGTGTATAAGATCGTTGAAAGAGAGGGAAAGAAGCTTGGGAATTTGTGTATAAGATCGAAAAAGGAATTTATATAAGAAATTTGAAATTTGTGTATAAGATCACAAAGGGATCTATTCAAAATTTATATAAGAAATTAGTGTATAAGAGGAGCACGACAACCTCTGCTCAAAATATATGCAAAATGTTGTTGCCTCAGAGGATATTGTGGGTGTGACTGTGTGAGACAAGGAGAGAATGTTGACAGTGGGAGACGCTATATTTCACAGTGGCTAAGACTTGCTGGTTCTCCCTAGCTGATTGCCTTATAGGTTGAGACTTGCATTTGAAGCTGTCGTGAAACCTTTTACACTAATTATGGTTATTTTATTATTCTTCTGGGATACGCAAATAGTTTTTTCTTTTGTCTCTGACCAATTCATTACGCAGATCAATAGAGTGACTAATATATATAATTAATAAATTACAGATTATTCCTTATGATTATATCCATCCATATATGTATTGTCTTTAGTTAGAGTAGACTTATTAGTTTAACATTATTATTATTTATTAAAACACAGAAATATATATTTATTTATATATTTTAAAGTTGTTATATCTTCCTATTCCATAGTATTTTAGCACAGTGCAATAAGATACATAATTAGTATTAAATATAAGTACACTCTAAAATTATCTTAAAAATACACTAACATTTGATACAAATCTCTAGCACATATTTTAAAGTAGGACAAAATTTATATAAAAAAAGAAATTACATCTTTTAAAGTAGGACAAACTTTATAAAAAAAAACTTGCTCCCCTTAATTGTAAATTAAACATCCACCATCTTTATTTCACTTCGCAAGAACACTAATGCAAGATAAAGTTAATTTTGATGGTTTACATGGAGGCCAAAAGTTCATTTATTAATCGACTTATCTATTATACAAATTCAAATTTTGTCATGGGCTAAAATCCTATACAACAAATCATCACCTTCCAGCCCTGTTCCCTTAAGAATAATAGATTTGAAAATTTTAAAAGCTTCAAGATTATGTCACAAAATCTATGTCATTACATTTACAATATTTTGAATATGGTACTACATAAATATTTGTGAAGGTGGATTGTCACTCATGGCACGAATCAATGTTCAAAAATTGACTTAATGAATGGTGTCTTCAAGTAGAGGACACTTAAATCTTGAAATTGTGGCCTTAGGTTATGATTGAAATTGATTCCCCCATGTGAGGGGGCTCATACATTCACCACACAAAAGGGGAGTGTCCCATAGAGTCATGTGTAGTCTTGTTGTAAGTTGTAGTTGTTCTACAAAATATGTGAGCATTGATCCTATTATGTGTTCTATTGTGCGTAGATGCAAAGAGCATGAACACAACTTTTGTTGACTAACTCGGCTTGGCCATCAATGTTTGGATGAAAGGGAGTGGAGAACTACAATTAATAGTTTAAAATCTTTCACAATGATTTTCAAAAGTGTTTGAGAAGTCAGAATTCATGATCAGAAATTATGGTCATGGTCATCCAAAATGGCTCCAAATATGTTACAAGATTCCATTATGTTTCCACTCAGTGGTAGGCAAGCCAATGAAAAATCCATGGAGATGGATTCACATGGGCTAATGGTACTAAAAAGGTTAGTACATTCCGATATTTTTATGTTAGCAGGTTTACATTCATTGCAATGTGATCTCATGTTGTAATTTTCCACATGTTTTTTCATGAAAGACCAAAAGAAGCACCTCTCTAGGTGGAATAAATATTTTGCACACCAAAGTTCCCTCCATGAGATTAAGAGTGTCCTTTCTTGAAAAGAAGAAGACGAGTAGGCCAGTGGAGACACAAAGTTGGTTCCACTATTATAAGAAACCATTCCATATTGTGTAATGTGGGAAAGGGGTCTAATTAACCTTTGTGGGTTGTTGTATAGATTCCATGGCATAACCAAAATAAGGATAATAGTAGTACTTATTTTTTCAATCCTCATAGGTTGGATATCTTTCACCTAAGATGTGAAGGACCTTGGAAGGAAATTTGTTGAGTAAGTCACCCACTTCATTAGAGGCACCCTTCTTATATTTAATGACCCATTCAATTGATTGAATGTAGGAAGTTCATTTTAAATGTATTTGATCTTGGATTTTACCAAGGATGTAGTGTCAATGTTGTTTGAGTGCTTGGACTTATGCATATATTTCACAAAGTTTTTCAAGCGCTAATTGCATATACAGGTACTCAAATCTGAAACCTTTTACAGTGACGACCCTAATGATGGTTCTTTTCTTATTCTTCCGGGATATAGATTTGAGGCAGAGATTTTTTCGTTTGTCTCTCACCAAACGGTTGCGCATATCAATAGAGTGACGAATATATATAATTAATAAATGAATAAATGACATATTATGCCTTATGATAATATCCATATATATATTGTCTATGATTGTGATCTTAATTAGATTAGATTTATTAGTTTAACATTATTATTATTATTATTATTATTTATTAAGACACTCTAATATATATTTATTTATATAGTTTATAGTCATTGCATTTTCGTATTCCATAGTATTTTATCACAGTGTAATAAGATACATAATTAGTATGTATACTCTAAAATTATCTTTAACTTACACTATAATATTTGATAACAATCTCTAGTACATATTTCTTTTAAAGTAGGACAAACTTTACCAAAACAAACCTTGCTCGACCATTAAGGTTAAGTGTACATTAAATGTCCATCTTTATTTTACTCTCGAGGATCACTAATGCAAGATAAACTTAACTTTGATTAGTTAATATTTAGATCACTAATGCAAGATAAAGTTAACTTTGATTAGTTAATCTTTACATGGAGGCCAAAAGCTCATTTATGAATCCTTACATGTAAGCCACAAGCTAATTTATGAATAGACTTGTCTATTATACAAATTAAGATTTCATCATGGGCTAAAAGCCCATACAACAAACCACCACCTTCCCTTAAGAACATTATATTTGAAATTTTTAAAAGCTTCAACGCCATGATTATGTCACAAAATCTATGTCATTTAAATTTACAATATTTTGAAGATGGTACTACATAAACATTTGCGAAGGTGGATTGTCACTCATGGCACAAATTAATGTTCAAAAATTGACTCAATGAATGGTATCTTCAAGTAGAGGACACTTAAATCTTAGAGTTGTGGCCTTAGGTTATGATTGAAATTGATTCCCCCATGTGAGGGGCCTCATACAATCACCACACATGGATGTCAAGTTGAGTTGGAAGGTCTAATTTGAAAGCATTGGACCCATTTGTTGGGTGATGGTGTAAAGCCTATATTGGATGGGTTTGAGCCATTGATGTTGGTGATTTTTGAAGTATCATGTCCAAGTAAAACCAAAATATGTCACCTACCTGAAAATGTTGAGAAACTAGATGTCATTCATGTTGTTCCTTGTACTTGGCATGTGTCTATTGAAGGATTTTATGGACTCTCGTGTGAAGTTTTGAGGCCAAAATATCATTTCTAAATCTTTACATGGAGGCCAAAACCTCATTTCTGAATCTTTACATGGAAGCCAAAAGCCAATTTATGAATAGAATTGTCTATTATACAAAATCAAATTTCATCATGGGCTAAAATCCCATACAAAAAACCACCACCTTCCCTTAAGAAATCATTCTTTTTCATAACCATCTATTTTCCTTTTTGGCATATTTACAGGCAGAGTGTGCTTGTCATTGATGGCAAGAACAACAACGACATTGGAATGTTTACAGGTAGAGTGTGATTGTTATTGATGGCAAGATCAGAGTGTGCATCGATGGTGAAAGAGGAACGCATAAGCTTAGGAGGAGAAGCAAACAGTATGCAGAGATGAGAAATCTCAGAAGAGTTAGTAGTTTCCAGAAGCGCAAACAAGGTCCAAGTCATCAGGACTCGTAGAAGGATCAAAGGTAGAATCCCTTGACACTTAGACATTTTTCCAAGTCGGGAGGAAGCGTAAGCTTAGGAGGAGGAGCGACATTGGTCGTCAGATTAGTGTCTAGATAGGAGGAGCATGCAGAAAGATCGAACCGTCGATCTGAGAACATGATCGATGAACAACATCTAGTTTGGGTCTAAAGATGCGAGGAGCTTACACTCAGGAAAGTTTGAGATTTGAAATCCCCGGAATGCGAAGTTTCGCCAGCTGTCAGATCAATTTCGAGTGGAAGGACATGATAATATAGAAAAGAAGCATCACGGAAAGATCGAGCCATCGATCCAAGTTCATGATCGAACGACCAACATTCACTCTGGATCTAAAGACATGAGGAAGTTACACTCTTGAAAGTTTGAGATTTGAAATTCTCAGAATGCGAAGTTCCGTCAGCCATTGGATCAATTTCGAGTGGAAGGACAGGATAAGATAGCAAAGTTGCATCGCAGAAAGATCGAATCGTCGATCTAAGATCCTGATCGAATGAACAACATTCACTTCGGATATAAATATGTGAGGAGGTTACGCTCCTGGTGAAAGTTTGAGATTTGAAAATCCTAGAGCATGGAAATCCAAAATGAATAAGAATCGTCAGATGTGGAGATCAGACGATGACCGTTAGATCAGGGAGATCTACGTCAGCAGACCACATCAGTAAGGACATGTGGTAGACCACATCAACATGGACATGTGGAGGATCCACGTCAGCAAGGACACGTGGAGCAATCAAACAATGACAAGTGTCAAGTTGATTCAACATTTCAGGTACGTGCAAATCACAAATATGAGTGACACGTGGTAGTTTCTCAGCTCATGACATGTCATTGAGTGACGCAAGAGTTACGTCACTCCAGGAGTTTTGCTTCGAGAGTTTTATCACCAATACTTTCCCAAAGACCTGAAGTCCCGAAGGCCGAAGTCCCAAAGCAGAGGATAGTCATTGGATTAAAGAGGACACGCGTCAGTGGATTGTCAACTCCGGGAAAAAGCAAAGGAAGGATGAATGAGAGTTTGAGAATTGAAATCTCCGAAGTTTGGAAACACGAAGGAGATATCAACCATTGATCCACCAGGGACACGCGTCGTTGGATCATGGAATCTGGGTGAAATGCTCTAGGAACAAACGAGAACTTGAGAATTGAAAGTCCTGTAGTCCGGATCACGAAATCGATCTCGTCCGTTGGTTTGGAGGGACACGTGCCATCTGATCATTGAGACTAAGGATCGCCCATGGATAAAGGAAAGAAGGCGGAACCGTTGATTGAAGAGGACAGATGTCAGCAGATCTTCCATTCCGGAAGATATCCAGTCAATAGCAATAAGGCTTGAGAGTTGAAAATCCCAGAGCCCGGATCACGAAGGAAACCTCAGCCGTTGAGGGAGGTAGGAGAGATCTGGTCTGTGGACTCGAGAAGACAGATCTGAACCCTCCATTCAATAGCACCGTCAAGATTGTGAGATCAATGATCGTTCTCCATTGCAGGGCTATAACATGCTTGGGCCTTAATTTTTCATGGATGGGCCCGTAATCGTGTGGTCACATGAAGTTCATAGCCCAAGGTCATATCCAGAATATGAGCTAGCGCTCACTAGACCGAGATCGGGAAGCACCTTTTGAATAAGCATTCGATCATCATCRGTGGTCACGTGAAGGAAGGGGCTTATAAGTCAAAGACACCACATACGACTGACTGTAACTGACAGAGAAGACGAAGAGTCTCGACTGCCATAGAAGCTAAGGAATTTCAACATAACGACCACTGATGATGAACTCATAGGAAACAAAAATGCTAGAGAAGATGGAGAGTTGCCATGATGATCAGGAGAAGACTCGACGTGAGAAATGCATGCGGAACAGAGTAGTGAAGCGATTCTACTGTAAATCCATGGAGGAGTAAGGAAGAGCCGTAGTGAATAACATGTGGGGTAGAACAGTGATGATGTGAAGAGCGTGTAGAGGTATTGCGCATGAAGGATGAAGAAGGTGCACAGAGAGTATAAAAACACAGAACATATAAGAGTTGGGTGTTGTTGTTGTGTGTGATTCATGCGATTAGAAGCATGTGGTGTGCAGGAGCAGAAGTGCAAAAGAATCAAGGAAAATAAATGCATATCTGAGAGAAGAATAGAAAGCACAGTAGATGTGAGGTGAGAGTCACTGATGCAGGTAGAGCAGAGCAGTGTAGCAGAACAATGATGAGACCGGTAAGCCATAAATAAATGTTGTATCACTGTGATAAAGTTGTAAAAATAAAAGATTAATATTTCAGGGTGGAAGGGAGGTGCTAGGGAGGATTGGTGTCCTCAGAGTTTCAAGTGGGTGCTTGAACACAGGGCGTTGTAGCTTCCATCTGGTTGAAGCCAAAAAAACTAGGGTGGCAAGGTGGTGCAAGGGAGAACTATTGTTCTCTGTTATACAGTTCGGTGCCTGTGTGAATAGAAGTTGGTGCTTCCATCCAGTTGGTGCTGGAACACTTAGGGAGTTGGTTCTTCCTTATAATGGTTGCTAGAGAAACCAGGGAGTTGGTGCTTCCTTCTAGTGGGTGCTAGAGAAACTAGAGAGTTGGCGCTCTCAGTAAGTTGAAGCTTGCAAAATAGAGGTGGTAGCCTCATAATGAGTTGGTGCTCATAAGAATGATAATGTACAGAAAATAAAGATTACTTATCATATCAAGAAGAAGAGGTTTTTCCCTT